>PVKH010005207.1:0-22405 GCA_004027955.1 Chaetophractus vellerosus
GTCCATAACATATCTGTGTGGCTAGCCTCCTCAAGTTCTTTAGGTCTTTACTCAAATTTTACCTTCTCTGAATACCCTTTGCAACCATCCACTCCTCTCCTGACTCCTTATCCTTTTCCCTGCTTTATTTTTCTCCATAACATTTATCACCATATAATATCCTAAATATATTTACTTATCTTGTTTATTTTGTCTCCCCAAGCTCAATAGACTGTAAGCTCCATAAGGGCAGAGATGTTTGGTTTACTGCTATAGTCAGTAACCACACCTGGCATATAGTAGGTGTTCAGTAAATATCTGTTAAATGAACGAATATTCATCCATTCAGGACTTTACATAGGAAGGATCATTTGAAATGGGCCCAAACCTTTATCATCTATGTATATGATTATTGTTGTTGTTATAAGACTTGGCCAAATTTACTTGAGTCACAAAGAAAAAGTCAGCTGAGTCTACCCTGTGCCTCAGATTATCCTCTGACCTAACACTTCTTGGGCACCTACCATAAGGCAGGCGGTATCCCCTTCCTCCCTCGATCTTTCCCCACTCCTCTGCTTTTTTCAGTTACTTAAGCACAGTCACCACAGCTTGGCTCTTTGTTTCTTGTCCCCCAGTCTTCTTATCCATCCAGCAAATATCCTTCATTCAGCAGAGTCCCAGAGAGCCATTCTCAGATACAGGATGGGTTTGTATCAGTGCATCCACTTCCTCATTCTGGTTCCTCTGGTGGGTGCCAGGGGCTGACTTTGAGAGATGGGGAAAAGTAGGCAGCTCTGTGGTTACTGCAGCCAGCCTTGCTGCGTCCTCGCAGTGCTTTT
Organism: Chaetophractus vellerosus; assembly: GCA_004027955.1. Lineage (NCBI taxonomy): Eukaryota > Metazoa > Chordata > Mammalia > Cingulata > Chlamyphoridae > Chaetophractus > Chaetophractus vellerosus. The sequence goes on from PVKH010005207.1 coordinate 819, forward strand.
ACTCAGAGAGAGAAACCTTAGGCCCACCCTACAGCTGAGGATGCGGATCTGCCTGGCTGGCTCCTTGCACCAGGGAACTCTTAGGTGTAACATTTCCCTTTATTTGGGAACTTTAACGCATCACACGTAATAACGCTGGTCTGTTAGAGCTGTAATACAAATACACAGTGAACTCCGTGCAGCAGGCCTTTTATCTCAAGGTGGTTAAATCTGGCCAGCGCTGACCTTAAAAATGCAGTGCTCTTTACTTGTAATAGACCTTACGCGTAGAAAGAGGGTGGCTTTCAGGGCTCCCTCTCCTTTTGCCAGGGGAGGGCACCTTCCACTCCCTGCCTCGAGGGGAAAAAAAAAAGGTGCTGGTCTGTGACTTTGATTGCAAATGCAGTTTTAAAATTGGTGTTGAGTTAGTCCCGAGGCTTTGGGGGTGGACTGAGCGCTTCTTCCAAGAGGCGGGGCCCACCTAGGGGGGAAAAGACCCTAAATGGGTCGATGGGCCTCCGGGGCGGCTTGTCGCCCGAGGAGTCCCCTCAGAGAGGTAAACACAACCCACAGCACGGCCACAAACTGTGCTCTGCCGGGATCCCGAGGGGCGGCGTGGGAGTGGGTCCGGGCCCCGCGTCACCTCCCCGCACTCGCCCGCGCCTCCCCGCCGCCCACCTCCCAACGTGCGGCTCCCCCCCGCCCACGGCCTTTTCTGAGGGGAAACGCCTTCGCAAGCGCCCCTCACCTTCCCCAGTGTGGGAAAACTGTCAAGGAACCAGACAAAGCAACAGGCAGGTTTCCCTCCTCAGCCGGGAGGCCCGCGCCCGACGCCAGCGCGTGGCGGGAGGAGGCGGTGCGGGGGCCCCGCGGGCGGCGCTCGCAGGGTTCCCGGGAGCCCGCGCCCGCCCCGCTCCCCGGCCGCCAGCCCCGCCCCGGCCGCCGCGGCCACCGCTTTCGCTTTGACGTTGCTGGGGGCCAGGCGGGGCGGCCGCGGCGCGGGCTCCGCAGCCACGCAGCCTCCGCAGCCTCCGCCAGGGAGCGCGCCGAGCGCCGCCGCGGGGCTCCTCGCCCGCCGCCCCTCGGCTGTCCCGGGAGCCCCAACAAAGAGCGGCGATGAGCCGGCCGCCCGCGCCCGCCCCCTGAGCGCTCCCCGCGCGCCTGTCGCGGCCCCCGGCCCCGCAGCGCCCGCACCCCGGGCGGCGCTTTAGGCGCCGGGCGCGGGCGATGGAAGATGGAAGAAAGAAATGCCGCGGTGAGGCTGGAGCCGGGAAGCGAGTGGGTGGAAGGGGGTGTGTGAGGTCGGACACCGTCCGATTTGGGGTTCGGGTTTGCTTTTTCGCGCTTCTCCCCCTCCTGGAATCCCTGGGCCACTTGTGTTTGTGCCTTAAACGTCAGGTTCTGGTAACTCTTTGCCTTTTTGCTCTTTCTTTGTGCTTGATAGGAACCCACAAGGGCCAACTTGGTGGTTAGGTTTAGGGACCCTCATTCAGCACTTGTAAAACGGAAGAATGGGAAGAAAAGCTTGTTACTTATTTCTTGCTTAATGATCACAAGGAGGAAAGCTTTAAAGAGGACCCGGGGTGCCGATGTGTTTTTTACTCTGCCAAGTCAGCTCTTGTATTTAGGGACTATCGCGTTTCTCTATCAGGAAGAAAAAAAATACAACTTGGCATTCAGCGAGCAGACAGGCCAGGGAAGATTATTTGGTGTAACATTCTGGGTCGCTTTTAAACACATTTAAATTATACTATTTTGCATGCATTTGCATGCACCCGCTGTTTTCAGCTCGAAGTTCTGGCAAATAATGTTGAGATTTTTGAAAAACGGGTTGGAACTTGAGTTTAGAATGTTGTCGGTGACCTAAATAAGAAATATTTAGTTTTGCCATTCTGTCCGATGTTTAAGGATGTCAAACACCCAGTAGGCAGAGGGTGTAATGGGCATTACAATTTCATTTTCCGGAGACTGGTTCAGCAACAATGGGATCCAGGAATTCTTGAGTGGGTCTAGGTGGTAGTATAGGGAAGAGGGAGATCTGCAGAATTACTTTTAAGTGGGATTCTGGAAACAAATGCTTCAATTCATTAACGATAATTATGTGCAAAGGATTTTGCCAAGCACAGTAGAGAGGTAAGAAAGGGTTTCTGTTCTCAAAGGAGCTTGCTTTCTAGTAGCCTTCTACCTAGGTTGTGATGGAGGATCCCAGAGGAAGGAGAGGTCTGGCCTAAGGGCTTGGAAGTCCTCAGGGAGATCTCGCTGGCAGTTGAGCTAGACCTTGAAGGGGGGCTTGTTTTGGATTTGTGAGAGGTGAGGGAAAGGAACACTCTCCTGAAGGAGAGGAATTGCATTGTCTATCCAGCCGATTTTAATGGCTTGATGTATGTCTTTTCACAACTTTATTATATCCATCCACGGATCGTATCACAAATATATGATTTTGTCTTGCTTGTCAGATATTGCATTAAAGTAATATTTTGGTATCCAAAGGAACAGTGATGCTACGGAAAGCACTAATGGTACATGGCTTGTAGGTTTTGCCACTGACTGGGTGAGTTTTTACCACTATCGTGGGCAAATCATTCAAACTCTGAAGCTAGTTCCTTCCTCTGTAGGTTGAGTGGATTGGGTTAATTGCTCTTTCAAGGCTTTCTCGCTCTAGCATTTTACGGTTCCATGCCTAGGCATGTGTTTCTATTACTTATTCAGTGATATACTCTTAAATACACATTCTGAAAATCTCTCCTTTATGTTCCATGAATGGATGGATTAGCACTGCTTTCAGCACCATTGGATGTGGGAGAATGATTAAAGCTGCAAAGCTAAAATAATTTTATGAAAGTGAAATTCCACAGTTGAATGTTATTTTTAAAAATTCAAGCACAAGAAGCATGATTTGCAAATCTCAATAGGTGTTGCTACTGTTCACTTCATTTATAACCTAAGAATGATAAATACTTTACTATGTAAATTGCTATTAAGGGGTTCGGTCTTGCTTTTAATTAATGTAAACGCTAGCAATTGAAAAATAGGAAACCTCTGGAGATCCTTATAGGCTAGTAAATCAGGAGAATTTGGAGAAAAGTAGAAAATAAGAGAGAAAAACTCATTGAAAAAGAAAACATATCTTAAGCATGTAGAGATACCCTCCATCAATGGTGTGCGCCCTTTCAAATACCTTGCTATTTATATATTTGTTTGCCATCCCTGATGGGAAATGTTAGAATGGGATTTGACCTACCATTACATTGAAAAAATATATATACCCAAGGCGTTACAATTTTGGAGGTGATGTTTTTTTCTATAGAAATCCTGTAATGATTTTTCATGCATTATTCATAGGTGAAGACTCTGTGGTAAAGGGTAAATTTCAGCCTTGGTTGAGAGTTGGTGGGTCAAAAACCATGTGAATATGAAAATCTGTGTGTGCTTTGGCCTCAAGATTGATTATTGAGGTTCATCTGAGGTAATGTTGACGTTTAGCAATTGTCAAAAGAACATTTCTTGGATTAGGAGGTGAGTAACAGAGGGCGAGCCTTCCCAATTTTTAAATTAATTCAGACATGGCTGAGGTTTAAGCCGTCTGTGATTAAGAAACTGGGGATCAGTAGGTGACTGAAATTTGGTCCCCTAAGATGTGACTCTGACTTAGGGAAGTCTGGGGGTTTAACCTTGTATCACTATGGGCTCAAGGATTCTCAACTCCTCCTCCCGCAGCCTAGGCCAGGCACAGAGACCCTTGGCTTCCTTTGCCAAGAGGGGAGGTCTTTTCACCTTGAATACTGCTTCTTAATTCTTCTTGAGTTCTTTTACAGTTAAACAAGTCTCGCCTGATTTTAGGGGAGTACAGGGTTCAGATGAAATTCTCCAGCACATTTGTTCAAAATGTCAGTGCCTCCATGGCTTGTGTTGTTTGTGGCATTATATGCAAACTCAGATTTGCTGGAAAGAACTTTGACCAGGGCAATCTTTTTTGAAAGAGTGTGCCGCTTAGCTCCTTTCCTGCATTTCAGTGATGTGGGGCCACCTTAATAAAGTAATATTTCAGTAGCTCCAAATATAGTAGTGCTACTTGTATGACAGCAGTGGTACTGTCAACCTGGTTGCAGTTGACATTGGACAAAAAGGATAACTTGCAACATGTAATTAGTTAAGATATTTGTAGATCTAAATGACCAATTATCCGGGCCTCATTTGAAAATATGATATAACTCATAACATTAATACTGGATCTTTGCATTTGCTATTTTATTTATACCAAATAGCACATGTTCCTGTAGTCCCTGCTTGGCATCTAAAAAAAAATAAGATGGTAAACAAATTGGGGCTTGGTTGCTGGGCAGGGACTTTGTTGACACTCCAGGGCATAGGGGTGGCAGGGTGTTTTCTGGCTTGGGGACACAGCTCTTCTTCCTCCATGTCACAGCCATGCCCAGGTCAGGGCAGGCCACTCACTCCTCAGGGCTTGGTTAACAGCCAACAGTCATTTGGTCTGAGAGTCCATTTCTCTGACTACAGATCAGTGAGATGAATCAGAATAATTTGTATCTGTTGATGGGATAATTTTTAAAGTTTATTTTTGGAGTTAGGGGCAAATGGGGAAGGTAACATTTTGACCTGAGCTAGGGGCTCTTTTTTTAATATATAGTATTTTCCTGTGGGCTCTGGGTCCTCTGAGAAACAGCATTTTCCATTTTATTTTCTCCTAACTTCTGGAAAATGTGATTTTTTTTTTGGCCTTGGTGCATTGTTATGATTGCAGCTAATATTTATTGAGCTCATATTGTGTCCTTTGTTTTTAGAGATTTATTTTATTTTTTTCTCCACTGCTCCCCTTTCATTGTTTTGTGCTCGCTGTCTGTTCTCTGTGTGTTCTTCTGTGCTTGTCTTCTCTTTAGGCGGCACTGGGAACCGATCCTGGGACCTTCCGGAGTGGAGAGAGGCACTCAGTCTCTTGTGCCACCTCGGCTCCCTGGCCTGCTGTATCTCTTATTGTTTCTCCTCTGTGTCTCTTTTTGTTGCATCATCTTGCAGCACCAGCTCTCCATGTGGGCCAGTACTTCTGCACAGGTTAGTACTCCTGCACGGCCCAGCACTCTGCGTGGGGCAGCACCCCGTGTGGGCCAGCTCTGTTCAGGCCAGCTCACCACGCGGGCCAGCTTGCCTTTCACCAGGAGGCCCCAGGAATCGAACCCTGGACCTCCTATATGGTAGATAGGAGCTTAGTCACTTGAGCCACATGTTTTCATTGTTGTGTCCTTTAATATGAATTATCTCCTCTGGTCTCCATGATCATGACAACCCCATGAAGTCAGAACTGTCATTATCTCCAGTCTACCAAATGAGGAAAGTGAAGTCTGGAGAGTTTAAGTAGCTTGCTCAAGATCCCATAGCAAATAAGCGGCAGAGCTGAGATTTAAACCCAGGCAGTCCAATTTTCTTAACCCCTGTTCTGCTTTTAGGCACTTAAAGTTAATAAACTGAGCTATATGGCTTTCATATTTTGATTCTGTGGGTCTTAGAATCTGAAAATTCAATGATTAATTCAATAGGAGCCATTAATTCACATATTTGTTGGTTTATATAGTGGGAACTAGGGTTGTTGTTTGACTCAAGAGATGGAGATTGTGTAATTTTCTTCCCAAAACACATGTAGTGTCTAAAGGGACCCTTGGAGGACCCCATGCCATTAGTTCCAAAAAGCTATAAGTAATTAATTGGAATTTGAAGTAACGCAGATGAACAATTTAGAATTGAATATAAGATTCACCTAATTTAACTTCTAATAATATCACCTAAGAGAAGTGATCTGGACTCTTCTCCAACCATTGGGTATTTTACAGAGAAGGTGACATTTCCTTATTATTTCTTCTCATGAGCTGGGGCTCAGAGGTTGTTGAGAAAAGTAGTTTGGAACAATAAGGAATGAGCTCAGGGTATTAATAAGATCAGGTGGCAGCTGCTCCCTGTTTCTTTTGCCTTCTGTTCCCAGACCTTTGCTAAGAAAAAGTGACTTATAGAAATGGAGCAGCTTGTTTCTTCCCATAGCTATTTAGTCTGTGGACAGGGGAAATAGAAATTTTTAAATAGAAGCAGCTGTGGCTTCTTTTGTTTGGCTTCCAGGAGATTACTGGTTAAGGGCCAGTGGAACTGTTTTTCTCTGTATATGAAAACTTACACATTTTTTTGAATTCAGATTTTCAAAAACTCTTCTTTTCCCATTTGATAGGTCTAGTGTGTATTGAGTCATAGGCCACTGAGGGAAGGGGAAATCTAGTTGTAAGAGTGAGCAGTGCAGCCGTGCAATTAGATGATTGCTGCTTTGGAGATTATATTATTTTCTAGAAAAGTTATATTAGAAACATGCTGAGAAATTGGCAGCAGGCTGTGTGATCTTCCACAGTATCTCCCCTGACCTCCATTCAAGTCCCTGAAAGCTACCAGCAGTGGATGTTAAAATAAGCAAGACATTTCTTGAGCCTGAAACTTTCTATTTGCATACCAAAGTTCCCTTTGGGTGGATGTTTATGTTTTGCATTTCTAATGGCTCAGAAGGGCTGGTGAGCTGCCTGCCCTTCTCCCTATAAAAAATCTCCCTATAAAAAATCTCCAAGGTAGAAAAGGAAAATCTCATTGCTTTCTGTGAGCTAATATCTGTAAGTATATTTGGGTAGAAATGGGTGTACAGGTATTATTATGCTGTTCATTCATTCATTCATTCATCCATCCATTCATCCATTCAACAGATGTTGATTAAGTGCCTTCATGTGCTAAGCCCTGTGATAGGCTCCAAAAAACCTTGCCCACTGACCACTGAGAATCTGCCAAGAACATTCTAAGGCACTTGGGTCACACTTCTGAGAGTCACATGTACAGTTCACAATCTGTAGATACGGAAACTCCTTTACCTAAGAACTTTAATTGTGAACTTTCACAGACTCAATGAAGTTACTCTCTGTATCAGCCTTATCCAGTAGAACAAAACTTTCTGCTATGATGGAAGTGTCCTATATCTCTACTATTCTGTATGGTAGCCACACATATCTCAGAGCACTTGAAATATGGCTAGTGAGATTTAGAAACTGAATTTAATTAAAAAAAATTTCAACTAATTTAAATGGCCTCATGGAGCTAGGGGCGACTGTATTGGACAGCACAGCTCTAGAGCAAAAGTGCTCTAATGTATGGCTTTACCTGCTTTGCTAAGTTTGAGTATTGTGCACATTTACCCAATCATGTCTGATAAGTGCGAAAGCAGTAAGAGTATATGGGAGGCGTGTGATTTCAATGAAAATGAAAGTAGAGATAAAATCATTGAAAGTGATGAAAAGAACAATGTGTTCTACAGTAGGAACTGCTCTGAAAAATCCCTGAACTAATTGCCCAACAGCTACCGTGCAGTTGTCAATTCTCAGCAAGATGGAGGAAGATATTTTGGAAAAAAATGGAAAGTCTTTTGAATGCCTGGCTCAAGGAGCAGCATCAGAGTTGGCCATTGCCTGACTTTCAAGAGATGGCTGAGAGTTGTGTGAGAACATAAGGAGATGGTGAAAATGGGGTGGTTGATGGTTGCAAGCCATGGATAGTACCATAGCTTCAAGCCCTCTTTAAATCTGCATAGCCTCACAATAAGGATCAGGTGGCAGAGCTGGCTATCAGAGTAGCTAAGGTCTTTCTTGGGACACCTTCAGAGCTGTCTGGGAGGCCCACAGATTTTCAGTATAGATGAAATGGATTAGGAAAGATGCCTGAATAGCATAAATATTGTCAAGGAGAATGCCTGATTTAAAGCTGTGTAAGTAAGAGGTGCTTCTGTTGCATGGTTAGATTCAAAGAACACTCTTTTTTTTTTTTTTTAAAGATTTATTTATTTTATTACATATCTCCCCTTCCCCCCCGCTGTGGTGATGCGCTGAGACTGGTCACTGCGCAGGCGCGGCTTTCCCCGCTTGTGGGCGGCTTCTGCTTCCCTTCACGGCCGGCTTTCAGTTCGCGGGTGGCTGGCTGCGCTCCATTCGTGGGCGACCTGCCCTGCCCGTGGCGGCTTTTTGCCCTGTCTGTGGCAGCATTTTGCCCTGCCCACGGCGGCTCTGGCCCGCCCATGGTGGCTTGCCATTCTCAAGGCAGTCTGCCCGCTAGGAGAGGTCCCCAGGAACTGAACCCGGGGCCTCCCATGTGGTATGCCGGTGCCCTATCCACTGGGCTATTGAGCTGGCCCCAAAGAACACTCTTAATAAGACAGTGTTACAGAGGAAAAAAAATTACTCTCTGTAGTTTTTAGTGACAAGTCTGAGAAGTAGACAGCCACATTTGAAGGCTTCCAAGGTTTCTTGGGGATCTGGTATATAGGAAGAGCCTTGAGTATAGCATGTGTGAAACCATGAAAGCGTTTTCCCGTTTTACTTTACGTTTGTTAGGTGGCCATTGGAATATATTCCAATTTTGAGTTATGTATAGTTTTGTATAGATATTCTTATGCAGCTTTATAAGATATTGTAATGTGGATGGTGTCTCCATTTTCAGAGATGAAATTGAAGCTCGTGGAAATTAAATTGGAATCTTGTTTTAACCAACTTTATTGAGATAAAATTCTTGTACTATACAACGCACTATTTTAAAGTGTGCAATTCTGTAAGTTTTATTATATTCAGTGAGTTGTGCAACCATCACCACAATCAACTTTACAATATTCTCATCACCCCCAAAAGAAACCCCATACCTTCCACTCATACCATTCCTCCTATCCCCTGGCAACCACTAATCTAATTTCTGTCTCTACGGATTTGCCTGTTCTGCACAAGTCATGTAAATATCATCATACAATATGTGGTTTTTGTGACTGGCTTCTTTCACTTAGCGTAATGTTTTCAAGATTGATCCATTTTGAAGCCTGTATCAGACCGTAATTCCTTTTTATTGCCAAGTAATATTCCATTGAGTGGATGGGCCACATTTTATCTATCCATTTGTCGGTTGATGGGCATTTGAGTTGTTTCTACTTTTGGCTCTTGGGAATAATGTTGCTGTGAACATTTGTATACAAGTTTTTGTGTGGACATGTATTTTCATTTCTCTTAGGTATATACTTGCGTGTATAAGTATATGTATGTATACATATAGTATATATATTCTTTTATACTATATATGGAATTGGTGCGTCAAATGGTAACTCTGTGTTAAACTTCTTGAGGAACTGCCAAACTGTTTTCCAAAGTTGCTGCACCATTTTACATCCCACCAGCAATGAGTGAGGGAATCATTTTCTCTACCTCCTCATCAGCATTTGTTATAGTCTATATTTTTTATTCTATCCATCCTAGTGGATGTGTTTAAAGTGGTATCTTACTGTGGTTTTGATTTGCATTTCCCTAGTGACTAATGATGTTGAGCATTTTTTCGTGTGCATATTTTCCAATTGTATATCTTCTTTGGAGAAATGTCTACTCAGGTCCTTTGGCCATTTTAAAATAGGGCTAGTTGTCCTTATTGTAAGCATTCTTTATGTTTTCTGGATACAAGTCTCTTATCAGAAACATGCTTTGCAAATATTTTCTCCTATTTCATGGATTGTCTTTTCACTTTCTTGTTTGTGTCCTTTGAACTAAGTAGGGTTCTCTATCTTAAGCAAAGCATGAGAGGGTTTAGCCCAATTCTTTATACTCAAAAAGCTCTCAAGTGTTTGTTGAAGTGAATCACCAAATGATTATAATGATTTGTACTATTATCATTCTTTTTGTTTCTGGGTGGAAAACACAGGTATTTAGCCTTTGCTTAAGACCCTCATGTGTATTAAAGGAAATTCTGGAAGCCATTTCTCAGGAGAATTTTTATGTTTACAAAAGCATGCTGTCCTTTGGATTAGATGGAGAATTGCTTGAAAGGACATGCTATCTAGAAGAACCCTCTTGATCTTTTTAGGTCCCTGAATTTTATGATCTAAATAGTGTTTCCACCAGTTGTCTATAACAAGAATAGCCTAGTTTTAGATTTCTAGCATCACCTGAAGTTGCAAGTTCAGTAGTTCGAAGGTGTATTTATAAGTACCCCAGCTGCCTGTTAAGATTGGGAAACTAAACTGGTGTTTATAATGACCTTTTAGTGCTTCCCCTAGAACTTAATTCATCCATTTGAGTTAGTCTCTAGGTGACAAACATCCCGCACTGAGGGAGATTACAAAGAGCTGATAAAGTCAGGCTGACTACTTTGTTTACCTCAGCTACTGATGTTGATCCAAAGAAATCCAAAATGTTTTCCCCTACTGTGGTAGAGTTTGTTCCACTATAAAAAATTAAACCGAAGTCAGGAGCATTTTCAAACCATAAGGTTGCCGCCACCCTCCTGAGATAAGATGTGTTCGTATTTTCTTACCCTTGCCGGATCCCTGCAGCCTTCCCACAGCTACACAGAGGTCCACGGAACCCAATGGGGAAAAAAGAACTGGAAAGAAAGAGTAAAATAGACGGCATTTAACAAATCTCTACACTTTGCTTGTTTAAGTGTTTGGTCAGGGTCTCTTGTAGGATTTGGTAAGTGTGAATTTGAACCAGGTCTAACAGGGGAGGAGAGGACTCAATTGCCTGTCCTTCTTTTAGAGCATATTCTGGGTCACCGAAAGGCAGTAGAGTGTATTGGGTAGTTTCGACCCACTGGTCAGATTTGCATCCTGGCTATGCGGCCTGGTGGTTGTGTGACCTTGAGCAAGTCATTTTAACCTCTCGGTTCCTCACTGTACCCATTCCCACGTGGAGTACCCCACAGTCACTTAATGATTAGGAAGAGCTTAGAACAGTGCTGGAAAAATAGAAAGTGGGCAGTGAAGGTGACCTGGATGGTAGGTTGTACTTAAACTGTGTGTGAGGCCAAATTATTATTTGTCTTCTTGAAGTCATCACACAGCTATTAAATGGCAAATGGCCTTTCCCCTAGGTGAGGTGTGTGGAAGCCAAGAGGTAAGTTCTAGTATTTTGTACGGTGCTTTGGCACACAGTAGTTGCATTATAAAATAGCCAAGATTACCCTCCTGGGAATATATGAACAGAGTAAGTGCTCTGATGTTTAATCTTGTTTTATGGCCACCTAGAATTTTCAGTCAGCAGAATTTGCTTAATCTTTTTTTTTTTTTTCCTTCTGTTGACTTCTTTGTGGAAAATCTTCTTGCATCTCCTGTTTTTCGGAGAAATGGAATTTCCCCCCACTTACTTGAGAGGCTGACAGCTTTCTTGGGCTGTTTTTAGAGCTCCAGGTGTGACTTTCATTCCAGTTCTCCTTCAAAAGACAACCTAGGGCACAAATGATAAGGGTAATGTATTACTCTGAATTTCCTCACAGAGGGCTGTCCCTTTTGGCAGAGCCATCTGATAGAATTAGATAAAGGTGTGGGCTGTGTTTGGCTGGCGTGATGTAGTGGTCTCAGAGATTTGTTTCCTTTGTTCTTTTGATTTTTATCATATTTGTTCATTCTTAATTCATTTCTTCGTACTTTCCTGGTATGGCGTGTATCATTTAATGCTCTCTCTTATATAGATGGGTTCTGTTTGGGGAAAAATCTAATATAAAAACAGCATAATATTCTAGAACTTTGGCACTTAAGAAAATATTTGTTGTTTTTATATTTAAAAGAACTTGATAGGTTCAGGGAGATGAAACCAAAATTTTAGGGAGACCAATAATTGGATTACAAGTTAAAGTAAATATATCTGTCTTTAGTCAATGAAGAACGATAATTTCATTTTCTTAACCTGGGTGTGTGTACAAGGTGTTTGTTGCATCACAAATCTTTCTATTTCCCAGATATTTTATAAATTTGATTTTGCCTCTATTTAGAAAAAAAAATAAAAAATGAAACCATTGTCAGTGGAAATTCCCATACGGTCATTTAATGTTTTCATTCCAAAGCATTCCATTTAGTTTTCATGGAAATGACTCTTTCTTTTTATACCCTTATTTCATGGTTTTTCGTTTTTAATAGTTTAATGTCTTCATTGCTTTACAATATTTAATTCAATTATATAAGTTCAGTAGCAAGCATAACTGGTGCAAATCAGTTTGGGAGCAAGCAGAAATGATTCTTGGTAACCAGTTCAGTGATGGGAGCAGAACTTCATGTGTTTGCCAGAGTCTTGATCACTAGCTGGGAGCGCCATGTCATAATGGCCATCAGCCAGGATGTTTTTACCAGGTCACTGTTCATCTTGGAGTTGGTTAATTGGAGGACATAGTTAAGAGCTTGTATTGGATATGTAAGGTCTTATACAAAGTTACTGATAGAATTCATGAAAATTATTATTATAAGGCAGAGGACACAGGTCACTGCCATCATTTGGTTTAAATCCCTTTTGGCTTTCATCTGGCTCACATCACAGCTATTTGTGAACAAAGCTACTCCACTCTTGAATAATTTATTTCTTCATCTAAATGTTTGTTGCCATTATTTTGCCTTCCTTTTACCTTGAAGATAATTTTAAATTCTTTTAAAATGTAGTTTATGCAAACAGGACCCACCATGTCCATCTACTGAGTGATTGCATTCCCTTGAGTCCAGAGGTTCCCTGAAAATGGATTACACCCGGATTTAATACATGACTCAGACATTAAGTGCTTTTGTCCTTTGTGAAATCAAAGTCCATTTTATTGCTCTGGCTACTTTTACCTGCCTGCAGGAAAGGTGTACATGTTGGAACCCATCTTTAAAATGTGCTCTAGTGACGCAAGATGTAGGGTTTTCAGAAATCCTGGCATTCTTGGAGTGGTTTAGAGCATCTTGCAGTTCAGAGGGCTGTTTCTTTACAATTGTTCCGATTTTGTACGAGGTTAATTTAACTATCAAATTGGAACATCTTTGCTCTTCCTACAATATCTGAATCTCAGATCGGTTGCAGCTCTGTGTGCCTCTCACCTCTCATTTAGTCATACATTCTCTCAACAAATATATATCAAACGTCCCCTCTGTACCAGGCATTATTTAGGTGCTGGGGATACATTGGTCAGCAAAACAGACAAAATCCTTGATCTTGTAAGGTGAGACAGACTGTGTGTGTGTGTGTGTGTGTGTCGTATGTTGACAGTGTTAAGTACTTCAGTCAAAAATAAAGCAGGGAGAGAGGGTGGGAGTGGAGGGAGTTAAGCTGTAAACAGGGTGGCCAAGGACAGCCTCACTGAGGTGCCCTGTGATACCAGACCTGAAGAAGGTGGGGGTGTCACAGGGATGTCTTGCGGGAGGAGTGCTCCAGGAAGAGGGGACAGCAAGTGAGAAGCCCTTGCAGGTACTGCAAGACCAGTGTGACAGGGTAGAATAAGTTCCTGTAGGGCGGTAAAGGCCATTGCAAGGACTTTGGCTTGTACTTAGAGTGAGCAGAGATGCCAGTTAGAGTTTCAAATAAAGATGTGTCCCATGAGAACAGACTGAAGCGGGGAAAGGCAGAAATAAGGAGACCTATTTAGGTTGGGAGCCTCCTGTTGTGTAGGTGACTGATGGTAGCGTGGAGCAGGGTTGTATATTTTGAGGGTAACGTAGAAAAGAGTTTCTGATTGAGTAGATGCGGGATATGAGTGAGAGAAATCGGGGTGGGGGGAGGGTTTTGCAAGGTTTTTAGCCTATGCAACTTGAATGAATGATGCTACACACCATCCAGGTTAAGTAAAAGAAACTATCATTATTCTTTTAACTCCTCTGTGAACCTTCTTGATATGTATTGATTTTATGAGTTGAAACATCTCCGTGATGCATATATTTACTTCATTTTTAAGTTGTGTGATTGAGGCGTAGTGCTCTTTAATTGTAAAAAGTGGGATTGCTTGACTTAAGACATAAATGTGTTCTGGAAACTTGAGTGTAAATTGACTCTAATAAATTATATCCTGTTTGCCATTGATGTAAATCTAAATTTCAGAGTCGCTTTATTTCTGATTGTTCTTCAATTTAAATTGAGTCTCCACACTTTCTCTTCCCAGCCCTGATTTTGGGGTAAAGAAGAGCTAATAATATGTAAAGCAAACCTCCAGTGCAATAGAAAACTAGAGTTTATAGTCTGACTGGGAGAGATAAGGCTCTAATACTACGAAATATTATAAAGTAATATAATATTATTATAATGATATTATTATAATCTTATAATATTATAGCGTAATGTAATATTATTAACAGCAGCAGCAGTAACTACCATTTATTGAGTGATTACTAAGTGCCAAGCCATGTGCTGAGATTTTATATCCATTATCTCATTTGATCGTTAAAATAACCCTTTATGGTGTTATTTTTCATCAGCAATAAATAAGCAGTGCTACGGTAGTATGAAACAGACTCTCAGAATTGTTTTGTTTAATTACAGTATCACATTTTAAGAGACACAGTAAGTATGAAAGGATTTTGTATAGGTGAGTGGTAAGAAAATAATGTGCTATGAGGAGAAGTTGCGGACAGTGTAATCTTTATCTTAAAGAAGTGAAGATTGAGTGGATGTAATAGTTGTCTTTAAATATCCGGCACAAGAAATATGATGATCTAAAGAGAAACTTGACCATGGGAAAAGGCCTAACGTACTTTCTTTTTCCAAAGAACACAGAAGAGAAACTTATAGAGTAGCAGATTTTTAGTTAAAAGTAAGAAAATACCTTTCTAACAGAGTTGTTTGAAAAAACGAAGCCAATTTTCCTTCTAAGAGTGCTTGGACAAAGAATACTTCACCACCTGGACATTCTGGATTTAATACTTGAATTTGGAAGATCTGGGTTATAGAAGGACAGCGGAATTGACCAGTGGGCGAGTTGTCTGGTAGTTTAAATGAAAAGATCCTGGTAATTCTTTCTTGTCTGGAGACTTTGTGATTTTCTAATAAATTGTGTAAAATCAGAATTCTTTTTGCAATGTAAATAATGACTGAGTTGTTTTTGTAAACTAAGTTTGTTTTAGTTTCCTAGGCTGTTTAAGCAAATATCATGAAATGAGTCTGGTTAAACAATGGGAATTTATTTGCTCATGGTTTTGAGGCTGGGAAATATCCAAATCAAAGCATCATCAAGGCAATGCTTTTTCTCCCTGGAGACTTTGCCTTCCTGAGGCTGGCTGCCAGTGATCCTTGGTTCCTCTGACACGTGGCAACGCATATGACGGAGTCTTCTGGTCTCATCCTTGTCTTCTGGGTTCTGTTTCAGCTTCTTGCTTCCTATGGCTTTTTCTCTGTCCTGTCTGAATTCATTCTGCTTGTAAAGGATTCCAGTAATAGGATTAGGACCCATCCGGATTGGGCTGGGCCAAATGCACCTTAACTGAAGTCACCACATCAGAAGGTCCTCCTTACAATGGGTTCACACCCACAGGAGTGGATTAGTTTCAAGAACATGTTTTACTGGGGTACATGCATCTTCAAAGCATCATACCCTACACACTGGACTCCAAAAAGACATCTTCTTTTTATATGCAAAATACGTTAATTCCATCACAATATCCCAAAAGCCTTAAGTCGTTTCAGAAACAGTGCTTAGTACAGTCTCATCAAAATTGGCTCTAGGTATGGGCACAATTCCCCTCTGTGAACCTGTGGAACCTAGAGAACACATTATCTGCTTCTGATATACAATGGAAGGACAGGCATAGGATAAACCTTTCCATTCCCATAGGGAGAAATTGGAAGGAAAAAGGGGTCACGGGTTCCAAGTAATTCCAAAACCCTGCAGGGCATACTCCTTCAGATTTCAAGGTCTGAGGGTCACCTGTGGAATGATGTTTTGTCCTTGGGGCCTGATGAGGTGGCAGCCCTAACCCTTCCAAGCACTTGCCCAGTGGCCATGATGTCCTTGAACATGAGGGCGAAGGCTCCACCTTCAGCTTTGGGATGATGGCCAAGCTCTCCGCCAATACCCAATACCCGGGCACAGGCTCCACCCTCTCTGAGCACTGGGGTGGCAGCACTATTCCTGAACAATGGGGTAGAAGGCCTGCCTCTCCAAGTGCCAGGGCAGACTTACCCTATCCACACACATGGATGAGCCCGCTCTCTTGGCCTGAGAAGATATCTTCAGTCCAGGCTTCAGCTTCCATGGTTTTGCCCTTGAAGTGAGTTTTCCTTCAGTTTGTCCCTTCTTTGTCCCTTTTAGTCCATGTTAGCAGTGGTTCTGTTCATACAAATCTTGCAGATATCGAGTCGGTTTTGCATGTAGTACACAGGGGTCCAAACAGACAAAAATTGTTCCACAAATCCTTTCTGGATAACTGCATTTCCAATCCTGACTTGCACGGAAATGGTTGACTGGATCCATGTCCAGTTAAACTCTCACATAGAACACTCTTCTCTGGGGACTTGCTTTCTGGAAGCTCAATTTCCTAAACCATCAATTCCTGGTTTCTTTGTGCCCAGGTGTTCAGTTCTCAGTTTATCCCTTTCTTCTCTCATTTCACTACAAGCTGCAAGGAGAAACCAGACTGCACTTTCCACACTTACCTTGGAAATCTGCTCAGCTAAATATCTAAGTTCATCACTTTCAAGTGTGCCTTCCATCCAACATCAGAACTCAGTTTTGCCAAGTTCTCTGCTACTTTAAAACAAGGATGGCCTTTCATCCAGTTTCCAATAACACATTCATCATTTCCTTCTAAGACCTCATCAGAAGTACCGTTAGCATCCATATTTCTACCAACAGTCTCTTCAAAGCAGTCTAGGCATTTTCTACCAAGCACCTCACAAAAATTCTTCCATCCTCAACCCATCACAAAATTCCAAAGCCGTTTCCATATTTTCAGTATTTGCAATAGCAACACCCTACTCTCCTGGTACCACAATCTGTTTTAGTTTCGTGGGCTGCTTAAGCAAATACCATGAAATGGATTGGTTTAAACATTAATTTATTCCCTCACAGTTTTGAGGCTGGGAAAATGTCCAAATCAAGGCATCGTCAAGGCGATGCTTTCTCCCCAAAGACTGTGACATTCTGGGGCTGGCTGCCAGTGATCCTTGGTTCCTCTGTCACCTGGCATCATACATGGCAGTGTTTTCTGGTCTCTTCCTTGTCTTCTGGGTTCTGTTTCAGCTTTGTGCTTCCTGTAGCTTTCTCTTTCTCATGTCTGAATCCATTCCACTTTTAAAGGACTCTGGTAAAAGGATTAAGAACCATCCTGATTGGACTGGGCCACACACCCCTTAACTGAAGTAACCTCATCAAGAGGTCCTACACAGGAATGGATTAAATTTAAGAACGTGTTTTTCTAGGGTATATACAGCTTCAAACTACCACAAGGTTATAGATTGTTATTTAATAATAGAATGACAGACCTAAAAAGGGCCATAGAAATCATGTAGTTTAACTTCCTCATTTTGCAGGTGAGGAAAATGGGAGAGAAACTTGGAGAAAGTAAATTAAGCAGAGAGTTGGACAAGTACTCAGGTATCGACTTACTGCCCATTGCTTTGTTTTTTCATTACAATTAGTAATCCATAGGTGAAACAGAATGAATCACTTTTAGCAGATTTTTAAAGGTGCTCTTAATCTCTCCCGAGCTAACAGAATGAAGCAACCTTAAGTTCATTTTGTTGTAATTACGGCATACCTGAATCCTTTTTATGTCATCTGAACTTGGAACTCCATGATTTCCCTAAAGAAAAACTTCCTGCTTCCTAACCTTTATTTAACGCCACTATGTTTTATTTCCCTGGGAACATATGCATTTTTGCATCGAAAGCAGAAAGACGTGATACACTGGCTCTGAGAAGTCATCTGTTCATGTGAATTCAGCAAATACCCACGGAGGACATTTTTGTGCCAAACACTTCTCCAAGAACAATTGTAGGGTCGTTTGCTTTTACTCTGCGACTGGAAGCTGCCAAATAGTTAAAAAAAATGTTTTTATTAGAGAAGTTGTGTGTTTACAGACCAATCGTGCATAAAATACAGGATTCCCGTACACCAGCCTCCCACCACCTTGCATTGGTACGGAACATTTTCTTGTAATTGATGATAGCATTTCTTTGTAATTGTACCTTTGTGACAATTGAAGAAGAATTATTAAAATAGAGCTATTAACTCTCATCCATAGTTTACATTAGGTGTATTTTTCCCTATACTGCCCTATTAGTAACACCTTGTATTAGTGTCATACATTTGTTATAATTCTTGAAAGAACATTCTTATACTTGTACTGTATAAACTATAGTCCATAGTCTACAATAGGGTTTTGGGAGTGTTGTTGTTTTTTTTTTTTGGAAGTAATGGGGGTTGAACCCAGGACCTCATACATGGGAAACAACTGCTCCATTACTGAGCTACATCCACTCCTCAAGGAGAGTTGTTATTCTCATTTGTTTTGTTTTATTTTTAGGAGGTACCAGGGTATCAAACTCGAGACTTTGCATATGGGAAGCAGGCTCTCAACCACTTGAGCTATATCCACTCCCTGGCAGATTTTTGATGACTGTTATACAGTCCTGTGTTTTATCTTTTTTTAAAACTCATTTTTTAGGAGGTACCAGGGATTGAACCTTGGGACCTCGTACATGGGAAGCAGGTGCTCAACCACTGAGCTACACCAGCTCCCGATGCTTTCTTTTAATTTTTGTTCTAGTAACATCGGCTACCTCAAGTTTCCCCTTTTAATCACATTCACCTATATAAATCAGTGTTGTTAATTACGCTTACAATAATGTGCTACCATCATCACTATCCATTTCCAAACCTTTCCAATCAACCTTAATTGACATTCTGTACAAATTATCAACTCCCCATTCTCTAACCCCAATCTGTCCTCTTGTAACCTATGTTCTTGATAGTAACTCTTTGAGTTTGCATTTTAATTAGTTCATATTCAGTGAGAGCATAGGATACCTATCCTTCTGTGCCTAGTTTATTTCACTCAGCATAATGTCCTTAAGGTTCAACCATGTTGTCTCATGCATCAGGACTTCATTCCTTCTTAAGACTGAGCTATATTCCCTTGTATGTATATACCACATTTTGTTTATCCATATTTTGGTTGTTTATCCATTTTTTGGTTACTTTCTTCTTTTGGGAATTTTGAATAATGTTGCTATGAGCATCGGTGTGCAAATATCTTTTCAAGATAGGATGCTGGATTTTTGTCAAATGGCATTACTGCATTCAGTCAAGATGATCATGTGGTTTTTCGCCTTCGTAATGGTAATATGGTATGTCACATTAATTGATTTTCTTATGTTGAGCCATCCTTGCATACCTGGGATAAAACCCAGTTGAATCATGGCATATAATTCTTTTAATGTACTGTTAGATCTGATTAGCAAGTATTTTGTTGAGGATTTTTGCATATATATTCATAAGAGAAATCGGTCTGTAATTTTCTTTTCCAGTAGTATCTTTATCTGACTTTGGTGTTAGGGTGATGTTGGCTCCATAGAATAAGGTAGTGTTCCCTCTTCTTCAGTTTCTTGGAAGAATTTGAGCAGGATTGGTATTAATTCTTCTTGAAATGATTAGTAGAATTCCCCTGTGAATCCATCTATTCCTGGGCTTTTCTTTTTTGGGAGGTTTTTGATGACTGATTCAATCTCTTGTAATTGCTCTTTTGAGATCTTCAATTTCTTATAGTCAGTGTAGGTTGTGTTTCTGTGAATTTGTTCATTTCATCTAGGTTGTCTGATTTGTTGTTTATGGTATCCTCTTATGATCCTTTTTATTTCTGTGGGGTATAATAATATTCCTTCTCTCATTTCTGATTTTATTTATTTGTGCCTTTTCTCTTTTTTTGTCAGTCTAGCTAAGGGTTTGTTGGTTTTATTGATCTTTTCAGAGAACCAACTTTTGGTTTTGTTAATTTTCTCTATTGCTTTTTTATTCTTGATTTCATTTATTTCTGCTCTATTCTTTATTTCTTTCCTTCTTGCTTTGGGATTAGTTTGCTGTTCTTTTTCTAGTTCCTCCAGGTGTGCATTCAAGTTTTTTATTTTAGCTCTTTTTTCTTTTTATATGCATGCATTTAGGGCTATAAATTTCCCTCTCAGCTCTGCCTTTGCTGCATCCCTTAAGTTTTGATATGTTATGTTCTCGTTTTCATTCATCTCAAGATATTTACTGATTTCCCTTGCAATTTCTTCTTTGTCCCACTGATTGTTTGAGTGTCTTATTTACCTTCCATGTATTTGTGGATTTTCCAGTTCTCTGTCTGTTATTAATTTCCAGCTCATTCCATTATGAAAAGTTGCTTTGCATAATAATTTCAATCTTTTACATTTCTTGAGACTTGTTTTGTGACCCAACATGTGGTCCTTCTGGAGAATGATCTGTGTGCACTTGAGAAGAATGTATATCCTGCTGTTTTGGTGTACAATGTTCTGTATTTGTCTCTTAGGTCTGGTTCATTTATCAGATCATTCAAGTTCTCTGTTTCCATATTGGTCTTCCATCTTGATGTTCTCTTTATTGATGAGAATGATATATTGAAGTCTTCAGCTATTATTGTCGAGATGTCTGTTTCTCCCAAACTGCCAGTGTTTGCCTCATGTATTTTGGGGCACCCTGGTTGGCTACATACATATTTATGATAATTATTTCTTCTTGGTGGGTTGCCCCTTTTATTAAAATATAGTATCCTTCTTTGTCTCTTATAACAGCTTTTGACCTAAAGTCTGTTTTATCCGGTATTAGTATAAGCTACCTCAGCTCTTTTCTGGTTACTATTTGCGTGTAATATCTTTTTCCAACCTTTCACTTTCAACCTATTTGTGTCTTTTGGTCTAAAGTGAGTCTCCTGTAAACAACATAGAGTTGGGTCATGGCTTTTTATCGTTTCTGCTACTTTGTGCCTGTTTTTTGGGGAGTTTAATCCAGTAACATTCAGTGTTAATACTATAAAGGAAGTACTCACTTCAGCCATTTTGTCCTTTGGTTTTTATATGTCCTAACTTTTTTTTTTGGTCTCTTTTTTCCCCTCTTTATTGCAGCCTCCTTTTCTGTATAGTTGACCTTCTGTATCTGAGTGACCCCTTCCTCATTTCTATTTCTATATATTTTTAAAATACTTCCTTTGTGGCCACTCTGGGGTCACATCTATAGCCTATTAATTTGAAAGATACCCACCTACCTTCAATAGCATACACCTTCTCTGCTCTCATTTCCCTCTGTTTCCCCTCTTTATGTTGTTTTTGTCCCACTTTACCACTTTGTATTTTGCATATATCTGTTATCAGAAAATAAGCCTTTTTCTTGTTCAAACCCCCGCCCCCCCATTTTTATTTTATTTTTCTCTGTGAGGCTTCTCTGCCTCTGGTTTCTTCCCCAATAGGGTATCCTGTCCAAGGGTCAATCCAGGAAGGTGTCACTCTAGAAATGTCCGTTTTGCCTTTAGGTGGTCCTGGCAACAGAAACTGGATTAAGTGAGCACAACACTTTCATGCTGCAGTTTTACAAAGCCCTCTGTTTTTTGCCCTCCTGTGGCACCTTTTGTATGCAGCACTCCTCAGCCATTTGTCTTCTGCCCTTGAGCTCTGTGGACCCGGGTCCCCCCTGATACGTGTGGAGTTCTGTGGCTTTGCTGTCTCTGGTGGGAGGAGGGCAGGATTGGGACTGCTACCTTGAGGGACTCCCCAAGCTGCGAGAGACCCAGTGAGGGAGGGGAGTGGGCCTCCTGGTCAATGACAGAAGTTTCTTAC
>PVKH010005208.1:0-22388 GCA_004027955.1 Chaetophractus vellerosus
AGTGGGCAGACCGCCTTGAGAAGGCAAGCTGCCATGGGCAGGGCAAAGCCGCTGTGGGCAGGGCAAAAAGCCACTGTGGGCAGGGCAAAGCCGCCCCCGAGCAGGGCAAGCCAACCGCGAGCAGGGCAAGCTGCCTGTGAACAGGCAAAGCCGCCTTGCGGTGAGCTGACTTGGCGGGTCGCCACAACGGGGGGGAGACAAGCAGACACAGAAGAGTGCAAAAAAAAAAGTGAACACAGCAAGAACAAGCAGAAAGGGGGGGGGGGATATGTAATAAAAGAAAAAAAAAGTTGCCAAAAAAATGATTCATTAAGCTTCAGTGACTTTTCAAGGGCAGCACTTGAAGGCCAAGGACATGTGAGAAAGGCAGAGAGGTGAATGCCCTAATTTATCTGGAGAAAAAAAAAACATGAAGACAGGAAGTTGGAGGTAAACTTGCAAAGGCAATTGGAAAGAGGTTATGATGTTACCCTAAAGATTTTGGACTTGTTTAGGTGGTAAACCTTCCCTATTTCTTTCCTACTTTCTCACCTGGATCTCTACTTTTAAAAATCCAACAAATTATCTATACACAGGGTGGCCAGAACCCAACAAGAATATGTCTGGAGCACCTTCATTTTGCTCTTTAACTATGTCCCAAATCATTTAGAGTCATTCTGTATTATACTCTATTTGCCAAATGTTCTAGTCTTTTCAACTCTTCATCTCTTTGTCTCTCCTCCTGTCATTGATTTTATATCTGAAATGGAATACCTCCCTTCTGGCATTGTTCACAGACCAGAGACGCAGTTACAAACTCTTATTAGGCCATTGGCCCATACTTCCTTGACATCAGTGTACACAGGAGCCAAATGGCCACCTGCCTGTGTTTCCCCTAATTCTTGTGAGCCCTGGGCTTTTGTGTCATCTGAGTCGGACAATCCAAAGCATGTTGCTGAACTAAAGAGGCTCTGCATCTCACAGAAATAAGCAGAGCAGAGCATGAAAATCATTACCTGAATAAGGCCAGGGAACATATCACTTGCAAATCTATCAGGTTTTGAGTAAGAAATGTGCTTTTATGCATAGTCTGGAGTGTGCCTCTAAAGGAATCAGAGTTTTCCCAGACCTTTGTTTTATCTCATTCCGATGCAAACAACAACAAAAAAAATCTCTAATGAGAGAACTCATTTGCAAGAAGCTCAATGATCCAGAGGTGTCAGGGCAAGGGGAAAACTGGTTGTTATTACTGATTCTAAACACAACCCCTTTGTCCCTTTGGTCCTTTGAAGCCAGCACTAATCTACAGCAGGAAACTCGGGACTTTCAGCCTTGTTATCCATTCAGGCAAACTTTTCACCTGGCTATCATCTGTCCCAGGTCCTGAGATGCCTTTATTGAATGAGATATTTTGCTTTGGGCAAATAAAAATACCTGAGAGATTTAAATAGAGCATTAAATTAGTTTCACCTGCTTTCCTCAATGCCACTGAAGTCATGGAAAAAACAGAGTGAAACAACAGATCTATTTCTGCCTTTTGCAAAAAGCATCTGTATATACAGACCATTCTCATTATCCTCCTGATGAATTAACCCTCTGGATTACTAAACTGCCTTGTTCTACAGCTGAACAAGAGAAGTTCTTGACTTTCTTTGTCTTCACATCAACGCTCTCCATTAGCGGGAAAAGTTACTATTTTAACAAGCATTTGTTGAACAACAAATGTCAGGTAATGGACTACTGAAGTCTGACTGTGTCCTTAGCACTGTGCCTGGCATGTGAAAGATACTTTGCTAAAAAAGATAGTTTCTAATCAGAAATAAAGAAATATCGGGCAGACATATTAACAAGCCTCAAGTTGAAACCCAAGCCAAAATAACCTCATGCCGAACAAAAGTGCAGCCCATGGCCCTGTGCTAAGCACTTGGGATGGAATAGTTGACTCTGAATAGGGGCTATGGGAACCCTTCTTAGAGGAGTAGACATTTGAGCTGATCCATAAAGGACATATGGAATGTCAGAGAAAGGCAGATGGGATAAATATTCCTGGCAAGGGAAACAAAGACCCAGAGGCATGCATGAAACTGACACATTCAGGAATTCTCCCACTGCATCCAGAATATCCCTCAGTAAGGGAAGCAGTGAGCAAAGAGGCTGTGAAGATAGACTCCAGCCTGATTTATTTTGGGGTGAGGTGTGGATCAGCAACTTGGGCATTAGACAAAGCAACTCTGAAATTGTGTCTGCCAGATCCTGACAACAGTTGATGTCATTGCTGATGAGAGAAAACAAAAAGATCAACTCATTTGATGTTCTGTTCCTAACCCCTTAAGTCTATTGGTTGGAAGACAAAGCATTGACCTGGGTCAAAACCTATTAGGGCATTAACATATATTTGCTGACTCCACCTCTTCTTGAAACCCAGAAAACCTTGAGAAATTATAACAGACTCTTTTTATGGTGTTTTACATATTTGTTTAGTAGTGGCCATTAATCTATCATTTATTGAAGAGTTACTGTGTGCTTGACATTTCACATTGTTCTCTCTTGAATCCTAACAGTCAAATTAAATATTATCTCAATTTACACAGGTGGGGTGGGAAGATGAGGAAATGTTTAGAAAGTTTAAGTATGCACAAAGCTAGTAAGCTACAATTTAAACAAGAGAGCCTGTGATACCAAAAATCTTTCATTACAACATACTGCTTGAAAGAATCCGTGGTATCGAATAGTTAAGAATTTCAGATTGCTAAATTAAAAGCCTGTAAATGTCTGAGATGTCTAATTTTTTTCAAGTTAATTCTCTGAAACAATGTTATCTATGACTTTGCCTTCTATTGCAGAGATTTTGTTTTGTTTTGTTTTGTTTTGTTTTGTTTTGTTTTGTTTTGCTTAGGAGGTACCAGGGATTGAACCCATGGCCTCGTACATACAAAGCAGGTGCTCACCCGCTGAGCTACACCCACTCCTTATTGTAGAGTTTTGAACATATAAACCCTTTTCTTCATGAATTCTCTGGAACCTCTTAGTGGCCAATTACATCAACCAATAGTCAACCTTCTAATCATCACCTTGACTACATTTTCCTTCTTGAATATCTCTTATCTCTTGACCTTGGTTATATCCCTGTCTCTTAGTTTCCCTCTAACTTCCTTACTGCTCTTTCTCATAATCCTTTATTATTGCCTTTCTTCTGTCACTCATTAAAGGTCAAAGTGTCCCAAAGTTCTTTTCTCTCCCTTTTCTCTTACCAGTCTACACATTCTCCTGTGAGATATTATTGTCTCATATTCCCTCTATGGTGGGCTGAATAACGGCTCCCCAAAGATGTTCACAT
This sequence comes from Chaetophractus vellerosus, assembly GCA_004027955.1. Classification (NCBI taxonomy): domain Eukaryota; kingdom Metazoa; phylum Chordata; class Mammalia; order Cingulata; family Chlamyphoridae; genus Chaetophractus; species Chaetophractus vellerosus. The sequence goes on from PVKH010005208.1 coordinate 3,317, forward strand.
CCTAATCCTCCAAACTTGTAAATGTGTTACCTTACATGGGAAAAGAGACTTTGCAGGGTAATTAAGTGAAGGATCTCGAGACAGTGAGATTGTCCTGGATTAAGTGGGTAGGTCCAGTGTAATCACAAAGGTTTCATGGGAGGCAGGATTGTCAGAGAGAGGAGACGTCAGAGAGGAGGGAAGCTGAGCAGCTACTGGGCTTCAAGATGGAATAAGGAGCCATGAGCAAAGAAATATAGTCCACTTTTAGAAGTTGGATAGAGCAAGGAAATGCATTTTCCTCTGGATCCTCCAGAAGAAAAAAAGGGCTGCTGACACCTTGATTTTAGTGCAAAATGATTTCAAACCTCTACCTCCAGAATTATAAGATAATAAATTCATGTTCTTTTAAGCCACTAAACTTATGGTAATTTGTTCCAACAGCAATAGGAAACTAAAACACCACTATAGACTAACTACTTCCAAGTCCAGTTCACACCTCTCTTGAACTCCAGAATTATGTATGAAACGACTTGTTGATTATCTCAATCCAAATATCCCTTAAATATATGGCAATACTGGGCTCCACCATTACTATCATCCACCCACTGCATTTTCAAGAAACTTTAAGAATCATTCTTTATACCTCCTTCTTTGCCAACAGTCAAAGCCAGGTTTTAACTCAAATGAAAGTCTTCATCTGCTCCAACATAACCAAATGACAGGTTGTCACAGCTTTGCATTATAGAATACATCATAATTTTGCACAATATTCAGTCAAAGACTTATTTAACAAAGGGATCAAAATGTCCCAATAGGAAACATAGTGTCTCCAGTTTTAAGACATGTAGCTTATTGGTGAACTTTGCAATATGAGCTGGCTTCATTGAGTAAGGAGAAAACATAGGGATAGAAACCAAATGAAGAGAAAAGGAAAATAAAGTGTGATAAATGTAATTTTCTAAAAGAGTCCTACCATATGGTCATTAAGAGAAATATAGATTTTGGAAATGTCAGTCAAAATCCACATAGCACTCTTCATCTCATACCTACAGAATCCTATTCAGTCTGATCACACATTTTAGAGTGATATTAGATAAACTGGCTATCATTCAGAGAAGAATGACCAGGAAGGAAGAGTGAGGAAATAATATAATTTTTACATGAGGAATGATTGACAAACAAAAAGGAGGCATAAAATATTGGCCTGTATGTATTTTAAATTCATAAAATAGTTTAAGGGATGACACGGTATGAAGTGAAAAGTATAAACTAAAACCAATGCTCAAAGATGCATTTTGGCTCACTAGAAGGGAAAATTATGCATCATAATTCAATAGTAAATTAATTATCAGTACCTCCCACATGAAATAACATTTCAAAAAATTGTAACCTTGGCATTACTAGTAATATTTATGAATGAGCTGAGTAACCATTTAGTTCCAAATTTATAGAGAAGAAGGAAATACCATGAAGGAGCAATAGAGAAGCTCTAAAGAATAAAGAGAATTGATGTGTTATCTGAATTTGCAATTTGTTTGTTGGCCTGTGAACACGTGCAAGTCATTTTACCTCTCTGAGACTCATTTTCCTTCTGTATGCACTGTAAATATTTCTTAAAAATCAGTGAATTTTTTGTAAAGTTAAGTTAAAAATGCATGGAAGCACTTAGCAAACTGCCTGGTACACATCAATTCTCAATATATGGTGGTATTACTAGAAGTATGAGAATTTAAACACTGGATAATACATTTGTCTAGATGATCTTTAAGTTATTTCTAAAAATCTCTTTCCAGAAATATAGCAAAATAGATGATTAAAAAACAAAAAAACAAGAGATGTTGAAAAAATATATCTAGCATATTTTTTAATGTAGATCTGAGAAAACAGGAAAGTCTGGGAAATTTCCAAGAACCAGATTTGGAAGGAGAACAGAAACTGGAATGGTAAGCAATGACTTTAACTGCCTTGACAGCATTTTCCCATCTCACTAAACAAGAGGTTTGGGGTGAAATGGCCTCAAAATGACAAGAGATAAACATTAAGCTGGTATGGAATGGAAACGTAAAAATAAGTAAGGTCCTGAAAGAAATGAAGAATCCTTGATGTATAGAATGGCAAATGAAGTCTCAATACAAAGAGGAAGGTAAATGAAGTTTGAAGGCCTTTCAGACTCTAATAAGGAAAATAAAATAATATCATTTTCTCCTGAGAGATTATATCCTTAGGCCTGACTTTACTCAAGTGTGTATGTGATTCAGGACCCATCACAGTGAGAAAAAAGAAAGACAAGCCAAACAGATCGTGCTTAATCTAGAACACTCACGATTTTCTTTGGTAAACACCATCCAACATAAGTTCAAAGTACAAAATTAAAAACCAATAAAGGAATGAATCACCATGAATGAGCAAGCAGAAATGATACAGAGCAAAATAAGACCTAAAAAAAACACAAACCACTGGTAATATAATTACCAGGTACAAACTATAAAATAATTTTGATTAGGGTGATTTGATAAATAAAAGATTGAAGTAAATTATGAGGGGGATAGCCCACTATTAAATAGATAAGGCATATTTCAAAAAGCACCACATAGAATTTCTAGAAATAAAAACTAATGTCATTAAAAGTTTTGAAAAATTAATGGATGTTTTTAAAAGTAGCTAATTAAACCTAAAAAATATATCAGGAATAAGCCACAGAAAGATAGAGAGAGGACAGTAAAAACGATATTAAGAAGTACAGAGAAAATAATGGTACTTAAAATTTGTTTAATTTCCAGGAGGAAATAATAGAAATGAAAGAGTACCATATTCAAATAGAAATGGCTGAGAACTTTTCAGAATTTATGGAAAATGAAAATGCTGATTCAGGAAACACAGTATGTTTCAAGGAAGATAAATAAAACTAAGCATACTGTGGTGAAAGGTAAAGCACCACTGAAAAAGAGGAGATTTTCAAAGACACAAAAGAGGAAAGATAATATATTAGCCTTCTTTTACTGCTTAACAAATTAGTACAAATTTGGTAGCTTAAGACATTGCCCATTTATTTTTACAGTTTCTATGGATCAGAAGGCTGTGCAAGGCTTAAATACATCTTTTGCTCAGGATCTCAAGAGAGAGCAATCAAGTCGCCAGCCAGAAGGCATTTGCACCTGCATCTTGAGGTCCTCTTCCAAGCTCATTCAAGTTTTTGGCAGCATCTAGTTTCTTGCAATTTTAGGACAGAGCCCTAAGCTTCTAGGGGGAGCCCCTCACCCTAAGCAATTGACGGCATGACATTTTTGCTTCTTTAAGGCCAGCAAAAGAATATTTCTTCAGGAAGGGCCCAACCCATTTCTAAGGGCTTTTACCATTTTAAGTCATTCTCACCCCTTCAATGACCTTAAAATCAAATCATTTGGGACCTTAATTACATCTACAAAATTCTTCACCTTTGTCATGTAATGGAAATGTAATCAAAAGAATGCTATCCCATCATCTTCAGAGTTCCTGCCCAACTCAAGGGGAGGGACTTCTTCAAGAAGAATACTCTAGGAAAGTAGGAATCTTGGAAGCGATCTTAGCACTGTGCCAGCCACAAGGATTTTTCTGAAAAGGAATTATTATTATATTGATAGTCGATATCTTTACAGCCACCATAGATTTCATAAGATGACAAAATCATATTTGAAACATTGAGAGAAAATAGCTATCAATATAAATTAATGAGGGGAAGGTTAATAGTTTTCACCAAAAAATTTTCACTGGAATAACTTATAAAATTGTATTTTGAGAAGGAAGTTAAATATGAAATAAAGAACTAAAATGCAAGAAGCAAAGAGGAGCAAAGAAATGACTAATTATGTGGGTAAAGCTAAAAAAACTATAGGCTTTATAAAATAATTTTAAAAAGTGATAAATTTGGAGGTAAATGATAACACGAAAGAAAATTCTGGACATAAACAACATTAGAATAAAAATCCAAGCTTTCTTTAGAGTTCAGGACAAGAATATTGATTAATTTTAAGGCCTCTTAAAATAATAGTTGCATGTTAAAATTGTAAACCTATTCACTAAAATAATAGAACTTGATTGCTTCACTTCCAAATAAGTAGAAGCTGAAGAATAAGTGAGAGAAGGTAAACAATCAGTCCAAAATAAGGCATTAAATGAGAGTTTTGTCAAAAATGTCCAAGAAAAAGCCATGTAAACAGACCTTTCAGCATTAGATCCAAAGCCCAGAACCAGCTTACTGACTGATACACTTGAACTCTGTGAAAGCAAATGTAAGCATATGTAGGTTCTTGGCCAAGAACAGGTCAAAACTTTTGGTAAGAGTCAACCTGTAGGAATAATCATCAGATGCCTGAGAGAAAAGCAATGGTTTGTTGAAAAAAAAAATGTGGGCTTGGAAGCCTCTGATGTCGTAAGGCCTGGATAATATTTAGACTGGAAGTTTCTCCCAAAAGGAAAACTCAAACAATCTTAAGATCAAATAAAATTGGGAAACTGTTGTTTTGTTTTGTTTTTTCTTTTTTCTTTTTAGTTAGGACAGTAAAAATAATTTATTGGGAAATGGGGGAAAAGAACTGAGCTTGCTAAGAAATGGGAGAAAAGGATGGAAATATGTACCATGATTTGGTACGGACTTCTCTAGACAGAGAGAGACAAAACTGTTTTTTGTCCCCCCACAGGATTTCCCAGAGTTTTTAATACGCTAATGTATATTATAAATCCCCAAGAAGGAGGGAGAATATAGTATTCAATGCCTCCCAAAATTATTTACTCATGTAATCTACTTTGTTTGTGTGTGTGTGTATATTTCTTCCAAGTATGCTTGGTTCTATTGTACCATTGAACACCTGTCTAGATAAATACAGGGGCCATTATGAATCTCCTTTGAGTTATCAATGGAAATGCATTTACACCATCATGAGAGGAAACCAAGGAAAGAAATCAGGACATTTAAAATCCCAGGAAAACACAATCCCCTGAGGAAAGATCATTTTGGTGCCATATAAATTCCCTTCACCAATACCTGAGTCTTCTATAAACACAAATACTAAACAGCTCATTGAATGTTTATAGCTTGTTCAAATCAATAAATATTTAAATTAGCAACGTGTCAGTAATTTTTAAATATTTCTTCTTTCTTCATCTTGGAATGATTGAATTTCTGTGTACTTTTCCCTCAGTCCTAGATGGTCTCCCCTTTGCTGAGCATTTTTATAAATATATCACTGTTGTGTTAGCAAGGACTTGTTTCTCATATATGAAATATTTGAATTTTCACATGGCCTTTTAACCCTAGCAAACTGACTCAGCTCTCAGTCCTCTTGCTGGCTTGGTAATATGAAGAAGTTAGCAAGTTAGCCTTGGGCCTAGCACATAGTAATCCTTAATAAATATTTACTATCATTTCTATCCTAAACAGCTCTATTAACTTGGAAACTCTTTAACTCATTGTATCTCATCTCCTGCCTCTATGAAGTGGGATGGGGAGTAATACAATAAATCCCTAACTGAGTTGGTGTGATTGTAATATAAAACTCCTGGAATGGTGCCTGCCACAGAAGCTACTTCCTTCTCTGTGTGCAGAGGATTAGCTCAGTATTACCCGCAGTTGATGAGTAGCCTTAAGATCAACTTATGATCCTGGATTCAGTTTGCAAGAGAATAAAGAAAAAAACACAAAAGGCATAGGCTTTGCTTTGAAATGAACAGATCTGGGTTCAAATGCTAGCTCCAATGTTCTTGGAGTGATGCTGGACAGATCACTAATCTTCAATGTTTTTATCTGTGAATGAGGAGAGGTATAATCCACTGTTAAAGGATTTTCTGAGGATTACACACATACATATATGAAGAGCTCAATAAATGAGATTTATTATTTCAATATTATTACTATGAGTGTATGCACAGGAATCACTCCATTTGGATGGTTTTCTACATCACCTGTGCATTGAGCTTATTCTGATGACACTGTTGACTGGAATTTCAACCAATGTGGATCACGTTCTAGAAAGACACAAGTAGGAGAGAGCATTCTTTCCCATCTAGTCAATCCTAAATTATACCTATTTTAAGATAGAGTCTGTGTCTTCTGCTTCTCCTGCTGCTGCCTGAGAGCTCAAATGGTCCTGGGCATGGTACAGAAGTGTAAGAGGGGACTGCAACTGGTGATGAGTGACCCAGCTTCCTTAGTCTAAAGCTGCCCCTCTTATACTGTGTGACATGGACAAGTCAACCTTTCACTGTAGCAGAGGAAGCAAATGGGCTGGGGTCACTCCTTTCTACTGAGGAGTTCTAGTGCTGCTCCTTTCCTTTTGCCAACATGGTAGTTTGGAGACCAATACCCTAGAGAAACATGTTCTTAAACTTAATCCATTCCTGTAGGTTTGAACCCATTGTAAGCAGGACCTTTAGATGAGGTTATTTCAGTTAAGGTGTGGCCCACCTCAATCAGGAGGGGTCTTATTCCTATTACTGGAGTCTTCATCAGTAGAATGAGATTCAGACAGAGGGAGAAAGCCACAGGAAGCAAGAGCGAAGGTCAACAGAACCCAGAAGAGAAGGGAAAGACCAGGAGAGGCTGCCATGTGCATTGCCATGTGACAGAGGAGCCCAGGACCAAGGATCACCAGCAACCAGCCCCAAAAAGCCAGTCTTTGGGAAGAAAACATCACTTTAATTATCCCTCAATTTGGAATTTTTCCTAGCCTAAAACCATGAGCTAATACATTCCCATTGTTTGGTACAACAAGGTGTTTATTTGAGCAGCCAAGGAGAATAAAACAGCCAGTTTTTGGATAATAAGAAAAAGAGAGAAATTCAAGAGGGGCAAGAGGCAAGGCCAGCTCTAAGTTCAGATAGAAGAAATGCTGTATAATTATACAAGTGGGGAGGGCTCCTAAAGGTTCAGTGGTTATATAACACCCATGTATTCTGCCATGAAGTAAGTACGAGAGCAGGTAGGGAGAGGCAGTGCTTATTAAGACACCTTAGAGAAGGTAAATAAACAAGGTACATATCATCAAAATTGGTGTGATTTACTGAGTTCTCAGACACCCTCTTGCTTAAAAATATCTCCTGTATCAGACTTCCAGGTTGTACAAAATTCTATTCTTGGAGAGTCAGTTGTTTGGCTTAAAACAGGTAGCATGCAAGATCCCAGGAAGCAGGAGGGGGAAAAGAGCATACTACAATTATTATTCACCAACATTCTAATGCAGATTCATTATCAAATCTTCTCTGAGGTGACAGATAACAGAACAATGATTTTTAAATACAGGAGTTTAGGGGAGAGAGCATGTGAGAGAATCACAACCCTAAGATCTTGGATGGGAGTCAGGTAAGAGATGGCGCTGAAAGGAAAGATGCTAGAGATCAATCAGGTGTATTTACAAAAGCTGGTTATGGAGAAAAAAGACAGAGAGGAGGACCGTCTCAATGCAGCACTACTGCACTAACTTACTTTAGAAGTGTGACTTTCCCAGAATCCTGTAAATTATACCAATTTCAACAATACGTACAATGTTTATGGGCCTCCTTCCAAGCTGCCGGCCCTAAAATGAATTCCAGGAAGAGGGGAGTCACGGACATTTGCAACAGGTGTACATGCACAACTCTCTCCAATAAGAATTCAGTTAGCTGTTAACACCAATAACGGGAGTAAGGAAAAAAGACATTCTAGCCATTCTGGAAGCACTCGGGCCTCGTGTCACTCCACTCAATCAGCAAAGCCATGGGGGGAACAGCAGTTCCACCCCTCCATGATAAGATGTGGAAGACCCTAATGGGCTAAAAGTATGTCCTAGAGTTTTGGATCTTTTTTTCCCCCCAAACTGGCTGTGAATAAAACACTCCTCTTCCTTCCCCTCCTTCTAGCAGTCTTGGCCTCTCTGAGTCACTCTTTATTTGTACTTTGATTATAACCCACCAGTCATTAGCCTTAGCTTTGTGGGGGACATTATTTTGCTCTTTCTTTTGTACCATAATTATGATGGATTATTGAATTCGTGGTTAGACTGGGTATGGCCATTTCTCGCCTCTCTGGGTATTGGTTTCCTCTCTCTGTAAAACAAGAATCTCTAAAGTTCCTTTCACTTACCTTGTTTTATAATTCACCTAAGACTATTGTTTACTCTCAAAATTCCCCAGATAAAATTGCATACTCCACCCCTAAAAGACAGTTAAACTTGCCAGAGACCACAACTGGTGTCTTCCTTTTTTCTCTGCTTTTTCCTAAATATGTCTAAACCTATATTTGTATCTGTATCTATATCTATACTGATACCCAGATCAATGCATACAGATAAAACTCTGTTCATATGTATGTCTCTATGCATAAATTCTTTCTCTCCTGTTTTCACTCCCACACCGGAATCATTCATTTGCTCTCAAGGCCCATTGAACCAAATGTCTTTCTCTCTCCTTTCTGTTTGTAAACTTTTGTCCCTTCCTTAAAAGCAGGACAGTCTCTGCCAGAGGCTAAAACTGATAATTTTCTCTTTAGCAGAGGAACCTGGAGAGTCAGCCATGTCACAAGGTGATTAGCTATTAAAGGGTTGGACATCCTCTTTGATCACAGGATTTGATATCTTGCTACCTGCCACCTCCAAGGAACCATTAGATAAGAACTTCCTCGGTAATTGCTATAGGGTCTACAGAATTTCATGGGACATGAAACTGTTTACCTGATGATAAATCAATACCTTCCTCCAAAGAGTTTCTTACAAATTCAACAATTCTTTGATCCTTCTATTTTCCCTTCTTTTCTCACCTCTGGTCTGATTTTTAAGAAATAAAAAATATTTGTATGTATGAGTTCATTTATGTGTGAGTATATGACTATGTGTGAGAGTAGATGCATGTAAATTTAAGTGTTAGTGCGTAATTGTGCATATGTGGAGATTACTGTGTATTTCTAAATGTCTGAGTATATATTTTCTGGCTCAGAAATACACCTCAAATTTGCTACTGTCACCTGATGCCTACACAGCCAGATAACTTTTTCAAATATTCTTACTTGTCGACTACCTCCAATACACATATATAAAGCAAATCTTTGCCTTCCAAGGATCATTGGCAAAGGCAGATCATTCGATGTTTTTGTTTGGTTTGTACATTTTTATGGCATCACAATGCGAGGTCAGGCTATGGAAAACCACAGAAGCCTTCCTCTTGCCACTTACCTAGGCTTCCTATAACATAACCTGAAGTTAAAAAGCATTATGATAGCATGATTTTTTCCTGCCCCAGGTCCCAATTTGCAAGAAGTAAAAAAGGAAAAGATAATCAATATTACACTTCCCACTCTTTGTTCAAAGTCTTTCATCATACTCCTCCCTTTTGAAGATGTTGATATTCGTGCACCATGCTAACACAGGTCCTTTTGCTTCCAACTTCCCTCTAATCCATCATGCCTGAGTCAACCACATAATAACATATTTTTAAAAAATATTGCTAACTACCCAAAGAACAATGCATAGACCCGTTAGCCTAAAATTCAAGGGCATTTTCAATAAATCCCCAAAACTACTCATCTAGCTGCCCATTATACCTCAGTGGTCCTCACCACTGGCTGACCATGGAGTCAGCTGGGATCCCCAGCCCTGAGCAAGTAAATCATCACATCTGCAGGACATAAGAGGACCAACCAGCTCCGTCTGTCTGGGACTGAGGAATTTCTTAGAAAAAGAGACATTAAGTACTAAAAAAGAATCTTGGGCAAACACAAGTTTGATGGACCCAAACCCTCCACCATTGTTTCCCTGTTATTTCTGATACTCCTCAAAGGACGCTAACATACTCCGTATGTTAAACTAGCCTCTTGTTCCCTTCATCAGTTGACTCTGCCCTTAAACTGCTATTTTCTCTGAGCTCCTGTATATTGTTCATTTTCTCACGACTTGGCTAGTACAAAGTGTTATCTTTCGTCCTGAATTAACTGCACATTTTCTCCACAGTTAATAATAGATCACACAGACCCTCAACTTCATATGTGAGGCCTCTGCTTTGCTCTCAAATGGTCTCCATAGGAGAGATGAAAGCCCTGCTTTCCAACACCCACGTAGAGAATCAAAAAGCCTCCCCCCACATGGGAGTCCATCTTTTATCCTTGAGATGTCCTTTATATCCATAAAAAGAGTAGTTAGCATTCCAGTCTGAAAGATTTGCACTTGGTATTAGACCACCATGTGGAGTCTTCACTATGAACAATGAATAAATTATTTGCAGTCCATTTGAGTGACTATAGTGTTATTCTGATGGCTATCCTAGAACAAAATACAAAAGTATATTTAAGGTGGCTTGCTTTCTTTATCTATAGAAACTGTTAGAAGCATTTCGATTTAATCCTCTTGAGAAGTCTATTTCCCAGTTCCTCACTGCAAATACTTGTCAAATATGAATAAATGTTTCTATTTTATAAATCCATGTTTTGACATCTCTCTATTTACCTAAGTCTTAATGTCCCTATAGTGCAGGGGTTCTTAAACTTTTTTGTTCCACGGACCCCTTTGTGAGTCAGGTGAAAACCACGCACCCCTTACTAAGTCCACACGATACTGTGTATTATTTGATAAATGTACCACAACTGCACCAACACCTGGGGACAAGAATGTTTTTTGAATTTCAATTCAAGCTCATAGAGCCCTTGTTAAGAACCTCTGCTATAGTGGGACATAATAGAGATTTTGTAAGTGTGTGTGTGTGTGTGTGTGTGTGTGTGTGTGTGTTTGCTCCCTCATTTATTTTTGTAATCTTTTGCCCATTCCCATTTATTTTGCCAGAATTTTCTAACAAAACATCTCAGCAAAGAGAGAGCACAAAACAAAACAGGGAGAACAAAATTAATTCTTCACTCTCAAAGTTTCAGAATAGATATTTGAAATACCAGAAGAGGAATATAGCATTTCAGTTGATGTTCAGACTTTTTGAGTTTGGAGGCTTTAGCACTTGAAGGACTAAGGTTTGAGCCATTAAAAATAGTTCCGTGAAAAATACAACAGGAGCCAGTTTGCCCTATCCTCGGACTAGATAAGGATTCCATGGAGAAGGGGCAAAGGGCAAAGGAGGAAAGGAGAGGCAGAGGGAGTAAAGAGGCTTTGGAACTGGGAGAGCCTGTAAAAGGGTCTTATTCTGTACACATACATCCAGGGAGATGGAGTTAACAGACCCCAAATATGTTTGGGCAGGTAGAGCAAAGAGAGCCTGTGCTTCACTTGCTCAATAGAATTCCAATGGCTGGGAAAGCTTTGTAAGAAGTCCCTCTCAGTCCATCATGCTTCAGGAGTGGATGAGAGGAAATCACCATGAGATGGTAGGCATGGAGTGCCTGAAGTACCGGAAAGTTCTTTAAAGGCTCAGACTTGTTCACTAGAATAGACAAATATTTCACCAAGCCCTAAAAAGAAGCAAAGAATTGAGCCTCATGGCTAGGACCAAGAGAACATATGCATGATCAGCATAGATTATATTAATTATAAACTGAGAAGGAACTTGGATGCCTCAGGGGATGCCATTGGGAAAAAATGACAGCACCCTGTGACCAGACATCCCTTTTACTCCAGTACCTGAGATGTCCCTGTCTCAAAAATTTAAATGTGTCCTCAGGTAGAGCAGGTAGAGATCGGACTTTGATTTTTTTTTTAAATTACCTTGCATAAGATTGATATCATGCTGAATTGACCAAAACCAAGTTTCTCAAAAGAGAAATTAAGTCATAGATACATTTCTTACACACCTATGTTTCTCGGGCATAAGTGTGTTTAGACAAATCTATCATCTACCTGTCTACCTGTCCTATCTACATTAATATGTCACAGTTGGAATTCTTAAAATGTACCCCTCCATAAGAATTCAAATATGAATTGGCATGGTATGAGTTGATTTATATGCAGAGAAGGGTCTTCCAAGGTAGGGACTGGGCTGCAGAGAGAGGATAGAGAAGGATGGAGAAGGATTTTGACTGAAACCAGTGTAGAGAGTGGCTACAGGTAGAAGAGACACAAAAGATTGATTTCCATGAGGAACACTGAGCTATGCATGGGGCAAACACAGCTCGCTTTGTGGCCCTAGTGACCATGTACATTGTGGGGAAGAAGAGTGTTTTTCCCTCTCTTGCTGGATAAGGCATGGTCATGGCTTAGTGAAGGTTGTAAGCTAAAAAAAAAAAAAAAAAGCTTGATTTTGTCACTAATAAGGTCTAGAGCATTAGGGATACCTTGAAAATCCTGGCAGGGATATTGTGATGTCAAAAAAGTCAGTTTGTCCAGCAGTGGTAGCTGTGGGGCTGTTGGATTCAGGGATATCAAGAAGGGCACCCAAAGTAAAGAATGTGCAAGCTCATGTGAGAAGTCTGCAGTGACTTCCAGATACAATCACATGAGATTCTAAAGTTTATAGGAGGCAATGGATGGATGGGAGGCAGCATAGGGGATCAGGGCCACAGAAGTATTGCATTATGCAGGTGAGACAGAAGGCAATGTATTCTAAATTATTACCATTAATATAGCCTCATTTATATTCATATCATGGATGTATCAGTTCCATAAATACATTTTAGGTAGAAGTAAAGAAGTGGAAGAAAGACAAAAGAGGTGGAATATATATATACCTTTTCTTTATATGCAGAGAGTGTTTATATTTCTGTTTCTGGATCCAATCACAAAGATTGGAAATATTAGGAAAGTGATTAATATGTGTTTACAATAAACACAATAAGAACCAAATAGAAAAAAAAATTCTCTCAGTACTTTGTAGAGTGTTGAGAAGAAAGTGAATTCTTATAACTCACTGTTTCAGATTATTCCAAATTATCTCCATATTCTGAATTTATTTAACATTTGGTATGGTGTTTAATCTTTACAAAAGTCCTATGAATTACTGATTATTTTACAGACTTCAGGGAAAAGTAAACTCAAGCCCATAGACATAAATTTTTAGTGGTCAAAGACTTTGAGTTGTAGAAAGTTGTAGAAATCACATTCTTGGCTCTGAAACTCAATCTCTTTCCATTATTCTTCACCCTCCAACCCTCTTTTAATTCATGTATCTTCTAGCTCTTATTTTCTCTGAATCCTAGGGAAAGCAGATCCTGTGTATAGTAGATTGTAAAATGGTTCATTGGTCAGCAGCAATGTTGTGGGGGGAGAGGGGCACAGTGACAGTAATTAGGGCATCTGTTAAATCCACAGGGTGAGTGATAACATAGAAAATGCAGGGAAGGCAAATTCATATCCTTGCAAAGTGTAAAAATTAATACTTATTCCAGTAGGAATAAATCATTGTCTCTTCCATGAATAAAGGGGTCTCTTGTAATTGACCTGCCATGAGTTGGCAGTTAGTGCCATGGGGTGTGTGACGCTCTTGCCATATAACATTAATTTCTGCTGCTGGCAGATGGAGGACTCAGCAGTGGCAGTTGCCTGACCAGCCTGGTGAATAATCCACGTTTTAGAGCCTATGGTTAACTTCCATTGCTGTCACCATGGTCATCTTTATTCATGAGCCCATTGTCCAAATATAGAGTGATGGGGAATAGAGGCTGGATAATACCAACAGAGACAATTATCTTATCCACATGATTGCAGAGTGCCAGATAATCAGAGGACGCATCCATTTGGGGCACAAATATAATCACATTCTGGACAACCTGCACAAATCCAACCACATATATCTTACCAAAACCTTCTTATTAACAGTCCTCCAATCATTCCTTTAGTTCCAAGTCCCTGACCATCTCTCCGAACCATTATCCATACCTGCCCATGGAATTGATGTGTATCTGTATCATCAACAGTCTTTCCTTTTAAACAACAGTGGTAACCAGATTTAGTTCTTAATTTTTTCCCAATTAGAGAATTACCATCTAAACTGTTGTTAAGGGCTCTTCCACAGTGGGATCATAAGAGTGAGACAATCCACCATTGGCTGGTGCCAATATATTAGACAGAATTGCCAGTAAATATTGCTTAATGTATTTTTTTCTCCTCAATCAGTTCAGAATGGAGGAACTCTATGAAGTCATAATTTGGGTGGGGGTGACAGTCCAACCAAGAAGTGGACACATTGGCAATGTTAGTTCTCTGCTCATGCAACTTTTGGGGACCTTTTGGAAATTCTTAGGCCCAATCCTGAATATCTTATTTCCCATTGATGATAGTGTCATTTTGATCAACTCAACATACTAAACTTTGTCATACCAGTTCATGGCAGGCAGCCCATTGCATCAGTCAGAGTTCAACCAGAGATGCAGAACTAGTAGGACACATGCATAAATACATATATTGTATATGTTCCACAGCAGTGTCTTGATCTGCCACGTATTTGACCAACACAGTTGCAAGGGCTAAATAGCATAGCAGCTTGAACTTCTGCCTAAACTACCAGGGGCCTGTTCTCTTGCTTTGAACCCACCCCCTATAAACTGGGTTATTTGAAAAATGAGTTGAAGGTGGACTCCTAAATGCATTATATTATCATATATTCCTTCAGCTTCCAAAAGCAATCTACTAAGTATGGAGATATTTTTTTCACAGTGTAATGGGTTAGAAGGCACAGCATTTTGTCTTCCTTTTGTACAAACTATCCCAACATGTCCCAAATCCACATGACTCCCCCTCCAACAAAAACAAAACAAGAAACTATGCCCTGAGGTGGCTGAGCCTGGAATGTTCATTGGGCTTATCTCATTCCCTTATCCATGTATCTTATCGACATACTAGGGCCCTGCTACTTACTGCTCATTGTCCATCAGCATATTAGTGAGTCAGCATGATGCTCTGTAGGATGAAAAGATCATCAAAGTACCTATGAACTGAAATAATGGCAAAAAGCTGAGGGCCTTGCAAACACCCTGAGACAAGATGGTGAAGAATACTCTTCTTGTTGCCAGGTAGGACCAAATTGCTTCTGTGGACCCCAGTTTCTTGGGGAAAAGAGTTTTTGACCATTTAATTACTGAATAACAATTTAAAGGTGTTTTGCTTATTTGTTCCAGTAAAGAAATTACATTTGTAATATCACCTGTAATTGCTGTTTTCACCTGATTAAACATACAACAAATTATTGTCATTCTCCTGTACTTGATCTTGTTACTATTCTCTTCAATTATACCAAAGATAAAACATTGCTTTTGGTTCACCAATTTGGTAAGGAGAGCGGCTCTTAGGGACTCCTATTTGAATATTATTTTTATAATAGCCTTCACTTCATAGGTCCAGGGGACCAGAGTAGGATTTCTGCTATTTTTGAGAACATATCTAAGCATATACTCAGAAACTGGAAAATAGCCACATGCCACAATAATTGGCTGTAGAATCCACTGGACCATTGTAAAATGCCCTTGAGTCAAAACTCTATTTATGACTTGAATTCTATAATTTCCTATTCTAAACTGTGCTCCACAGCAGTGGTCTGAGTCCCCGAGAAAAGCATTAGCTAAGATAGTACATATACTCTCTAAAACTGAGGATTTCACTCTCCCTGAAAAAGCTACTCTGACAAATGTTCCACTGGTAGCTTTGTGGAAGGCTAGGAAGAAGACTTGCATAATGTATCTGTGATATTATTTCAGGGTCATTTTTTTTCTCGGGAACATAGTCTGCCTTTCATTCCAGGGCTTCTGGGATCCAAAGCTCACTCAAGTTTTGGAATAGAGTCATGATTTGCAATTGTGGTTGCTATGTCAGGCCACCATTTTTCAGATTTAGAGTTTTCTCATATAAAGTTCAAGTAGAACTTTAATGCATTGTCCATCTAATTCAGTCCCAGGGACCCATTGATCAGTAACCACTGTCAAAGATACCTGTTTGCCACACCTTCAGAACTGCCAGGGCTGCTATGACAAATACCTCACAATTGTTGACTTAAGCAACAGGAATTTGTTGTCTCACAGTTTGGAAAGCTACAAGTCCAAACCCAAGATGGCCATGCTTTCTCCCAGGGTCGGCAATAGTCTGGTGATGGCAATCCTCCATCATGTGGACACCCCTCCCTCTTTCTCTCTTTGTGTCTGCTCTTCTGGATTCCGCTAACTACTAGCTTCTCTGACTGTGTTTCCATAGCCTCTCTTTATGAGGCCTCCAATCACACAGATGAAGGAACAGGTGGATTCAGTTTGGCAACACCTTAAATAATAATTACATGTTCAATAGATCCTATCTACAGATGGGTTCACACCTACGAGAACATGGATTAAAAAGTGAACATGGGGGAGCAGATGTAGCTGAAGTGGTTGAGTGCCTGCTTCCCATATATGAAGCCCCAGGTTTGATCCCCATTGCCTCCTAAAAACAAAACAAAAACAAACAAACAAATGAAAAAAACAACTCTCATTGGGGAGCAGACGTAACTCAGTGGTTGAGCTCCTGCTTCCCATGTATGAGGTCCTATGTTCAGTCCCTGGTACCTCCTAAAAAAATTAAAATGAAAGAAATGAACATGTCTTTAGGGGATACATGATTTAATCCCAAACATACCATTTGATTATCACTCCAGCCTGGGTGCTTATTTCAGGTACCACTCCTAATCTTGTTTCTTATCCTTCTCTCTCACTCGAGGGCACCATCAAACCCACTGCATTCAGAAACCCCAGTTCAATGGCAGCATCTTCAACCTATTCCCCTACCTTATAGAGGAGTCTTTTCACTATAGAAATTTACAAAGATGTTATTGCACCCTTGACCAGAATATTCCTCAATGTTAGGGTAAATTAGATGTTTTCATCATCATCTTTGTGGAAATATTTAAAGATAGGTGGGCCATTGGAACTTGATAAGCCCATGCCATTTTTTTTTAACTTCTATAAGCATCTGTATTTATTTTTCTGCAAACCTGTGGAATTTCTGGCATCTTGGTTTCATTTAACATAAGCCACCCCCATATCCAGATTTCAGGAAACTAATTTCAGGTATTTGCCAAAATAAATTGAAAAACACTTTCTTCTCCTAGACTTGAATCTATTTGGTCCTTTGGATCAAAGTAGGATAAGTCTGTAGTTATACAGATGGTGAGGTCAAATATGGAGAGAATAGGCATTCCCTTGCATAATAGCTTATTAAAACTCCTTCAAAAAAGGCAGTAAGAAAAAAGTGAAAAATCAGCCAAGGAAAAAAGTGGCACTGGTGCTGTCTAGGAAGACTCAGTAAATTTGGGGGGGTCCAGAATATGCAAATCAACTAAATCATCTCCAAATACACAAATTAGAAGTTTCTAAATATAACTTTTCCCCAATCAATATTATTATATTTTTGCTCAAGTCCTGGCAAGGCTCTGAATTCTGCCTGTTTTACTTTATCACCTCTCAGCATCAGTCTGTGGATTTGACTTTTAATTACATATATCCAGTATCTAAAAGGAATAGAAGTGTATTAGTCACCAGAGGGGTGCTGACACAAAATACCAGAAATCTGTTGGCTTTTATAAAGAGTATTTATTTGGGTTAGAAGCTTACAGTCACAAGGCCATAAAGCCTAAGTTACTTCCCTCAGCAAAGTCTGTTGCCACGTGTTGAACCAAGATGGTGGGCGATGACTGCGAGAGTTCAGCTCTCCTCCGTCCTCTTACAGCTCTGTGGTCCCAGGTTCTTCTGATCTCAGCTGTAGGCTGGCTTAAGGCTCGTCACTCTCCCCAGGGCTCATTTCTTTCAGGCTCTGCTGCTCTATTATCTCTGCTAGGTCAGCTGTAGACTATCAGACTCGTCTCATTTCCCGGGGCATGTCTATGGAACAGTCTCTCTTCCTGAATATCTGCTTCTGTGTTCTCCTCCGTGGATTTTCTCTGTGAGTCCCTGCCCACCAAGGGGGCGGGGACTCAACATTCTGATGGCCTAATCAAAAACCTAATCATAATTTAATCAAGTAAAAGTGAAACCTCTTAATTTAATACAAGATAATATGCCCAGAGGAACAGACAAGTTTACAAACACAATCTAGTATCTATTTTTGGAATTCATAAACAATGTCAAACTGCCACAACAAGATTCTTTTGAGGGCAGTCATAGAAACCGTCTGGTTCTCTGGCCTGATTATGAACTAGGGTTTTAAAATTTGACTCCCTCATTTTCTTTCTTTATGCTCTCCAACATAGCTGAAAGCAGTAGTCCATCTCACTATCATTATAGTTCTCAGTCCCTTCAAGTGTGGTCTTTGCCTTCAATAGGTATATCTTTCCCAAGGACCAAGACAATTATTTAATTACCCTTTCACCTCTAGGTTTTACAGGTGACCAGCATTCCAACCTCTACTGCTAACTAGATTCCTCTACCTTCATTCTAACCAGGTCAGATAAGAAATCTCAACTCTCATTTCCTTAATGTCTGTTTCTAAAACTATTCTTTTACTGACTGGTATACCTCCTAGTTTCTTAGTGTCAGATGCCAGGATCTCCTGCAGCTAGCTGAGGCAGAAAAGGATTTATTGCAAATAATTTAGAGCGTTTCTGGTAGCCCAGATCCTAGATGCCAAAGCCTGAAGGAGTGAAGTCAGGAGAAAAGGCTTTCAGCAAAGCAGGACTGTTTAAAAAAAATCCACAGTCACTTCTGTGCTGTGATGAAACCCACACCAGCCAATTGCCTCAAAAGATTGTCTCCTTGCTGTCATTGTCCTTTCATAATGCCACCTTCCTCTTTCCAAGTCTTATATGGTGCATTTGCTTGGTCAAAATTAGGTCCCACGTAGAAACCAGGCTGACAAATTTTATCTTTCTAAACTTTAAAGGGTAGGAAGATAGACTAAATAAGAGTAGGGGTTGGGGTTGAGTAACCCAGTCTGCCTAATCTAACACAATAGGTAAATTGCTTTTCACTTTAAAGGGATTTGGCAGGCAGAAATCTGTCAGTCAATGGTAGCTATATAAAGATTAATAAAGACTGTTCAGTTGAATTGAACTCTTTTAAGAAGTCTCCCCTTGGCCCGGCTAGATAGCTCAGTGGATAAAGAGCTCGCTGGGAAACCACATGGGAGGCCCTGGGTTCGGTTCCCGGGGACCTCTCCTAGCGGGCAGACCGCCTTGAGAATGGCAAGCCGCCATGGGCGGGCCGGAGCCGCCGTGGGCAGGGCAAAAAGCTGCCACGGACAGGCAAAAGCCGCCACGGGCAGGGCAG
>PVKH010005209.1:0-22390 GCA_004027955.1 Chaetophractus vellerosus
AAAAAACAGAAACAACAAGCAAACAAATTAAAAATATGAAAAACCAACTCAGGGGAACCAATGTGGCTCCGTGGTTGAGCATGGCTTCTACCCCAAATAAATATCCTTTATAAAAGCCAACAGAGCTCTGGTATTTTTCTTTAGCATCCCTTTGACTGACTAATACAGAATTTGGTACCAAGAGTTGCGTAAGGATCCTCCAAAAATCTTCTCTTCCATAAAACAAGGAGAGCAAAGGCAAAAACAGTCCAGATCAAATGAAGAAAGGCAAAAATAAATGGAGAATCTTGAAAGCAGCAAGAGAGAAGTAACTCAGCAGGTACAAGGAATCCTTGATATGACTAACAGTTGGTTTCTCTGTGACTTTAAAACATGGATTGCCTTTCCTCCAGTTTCCAATAATGGTTTCATCATTTATTCTGAAGCTTCGTAAAAAGTCTCTTTAGCATCATATTCCTACCAACAGTCTCTTCAAAGAAATCTAGGCCTTTTCTATCAAGCATCTCACAATTCCTCCAAAAAAAAAAAAATACCCTTTACCCACTTATAAAACCATTCCAGTATTTTGGTAATTGCAAAAGCACCACCCCACTTCTGGTACCAAATTCTATATTGGTCAGCCAAAGGAATGCAGATGCCAAGTACCAGAAATCTGTTGGCTTTCATAAGGGGGTATTTATTTGGGGCAGAACCTTACAGCCACAAGGCCCTAAAGAGTCCAACTGAAGGTACCATAGTGGCACTTCCTCACCCAAAGTCATTGGCCATGTGTTGAAGCAAGATGGCAGGCAATGTCTGTGAGGGTTCAGCCTTCCTTCTTTCCTCTTAAGGCTCTGTGGTCCCAGCTTCTTCTGGTCTCAGCTGTAGGCTGGCATAAGGCTTATCTCTCTCCCTGGGGCTCATTTCTTTCTGGGCTCAGCTTCTCAGTTCTCCTCACCAGGTCAACTATAGACTATCGGGTTCATTTCTCTTCCCATGGCCTCTGCCATGTGAAATAAGCTGTCTTTCTTCTCCTGTGTTCTTCTTCTCTGTGTGGCTACTTCTGTATGAAAGTCTGTTTTATCAGCCCACCAAAGAGGTGGGGACTCAACCCTGCATGCCCTAATGATGCGACTGAATCAAAGCCCTAATCGTAACATAATTTAATCAAAGACATCTCGGCTGAATCTAATAAAATCAAGGGGTATCACGCCCAGAAGAACAGAACAGTTTACAACAATAATCAAAGATCTTTTCTGGAATTCATAAATAATATCGAACAGCTACAAACCAGAAGACATAATTAGAAATATGGAAGACACCCAAATTTTATGAAGCAAATATTGACAGATATGAAGGGAGAAATAGAAGGCTCTATATTAATAGTAGACTTCAAAATACCACTTTGAATTAAAGATAGAACTCCCGGACAGAATTAAACCAGACACAAAAGAATAGATATTATATGAGTTCACTGATATGATATAAAACGGATAAGCAAATTCATAGAGTCAGAAGCTAGAATACAGGTTACCAAGATCCAGATGATGAGTGGGAATGGGAAGTTTATGCTTAATTGGTATAAATTTTCTGTTTGGAGTGATAGAAAAGTTTTGGTAGTGGATGGCTGCACAGCATGTGAATGTAATTACACCACTGAATTATACATTTGAATGTGATTAAAGAGGAAATTTGAGGTTGTATCCATATTACAAGAATTTTTTTTAGAAAAAGACAAAACTGCATATGGTATTATTACAGTAGTAATTATATTTAAATTATTTTTAAAATGGATAAATTAACATAACATAATTTGATTTTAAAACAATTTAAAACCTCTATTGATTTTATATAGATTCATGAATTGCTGGAATTAGGTGGGGAGGGGTATGGGTTGTGTGGTTTTATTATACTTTATGTTTCAAGGTTAAATTTTCTAAGATGAAGGCACTTCCACACCTTAGCATCAATATGACTGAACTGTACAATTACAATATAACCTCAAAGACGTTAGGGAGACAAACTCTTTCTATAAAAAGAATAGCACTCATGTCAAGGGTATATACCATCAACATGACTTATCACTGTTGATATTGGCTATGATGACCTGACTGAGGTAGTATTTATCAGGATTCCCCAATGTAAAGTTGTTTCTCCCCTCCCACTTTCCATACCTTACTCTTAGACATGGTGAGATGGGAATGACACTTTACCTTTGTGGTCTTCCTCCCCAAAATCTATCACTCTATCTAATCATGAGAAAATCATCTCGCAAACTCCAATTGAAAGACCTACAACATATCTGACTAGTACTTTTCAGAATTGTCAAGATCATCAAAAACAAGGAAAGTCTGAGAAAATGTCACTTCTAGAGGATCCAAAGGAGGCATGATGACTAAAAGTAATGTGATACCCTGAATGGGGTCCTGGGACAGGAATAGGGCATTAGATTAAAAACTAAGGAAATATAAATCAAGTATGGAATTTAGTTATTATTAATGTACTGATAATTGGCTCATTAGTTGTGACAAATGTTTCATCTTACCTGGATTATGTAAAATGTTAGCAACAGGGAAACTGGGTGGGGGGTATGCGGGGACTGTACTATTTTTGTGCCTTCTCTGAAAATCTAAATCTAAAAATCTAAAATAAAAAGATTATTTTAAAAAAAAGAATAGTAATCACCTAAGTTTCCCAATGCACCACTAAAAATGTGTTCCTTCAGAGCAAAGGAGGAATATAAATTCCCTTTGTCACTTACTTTTTTTTTATTGTGAATGGAAGAGTATAGACCTTTGCTGCTCAATGTATGTTCTTTTCACCAGCAGCAGCAGCAGCTGCATTACCCAGATGCTCATTAGAAATACAGAACCACAGGCTCAATCTCAGGCCTTTTGAATCAGAAACAACATTTAAACAAGAGCTCCCTGCGATTTGTTGGCACATTAAAGGCTGAGTGGGACTGTTAGAGACCACTGGCACTGGAAATTAATGCCGTTGTGCAGAATTTTCTGCAATGTTGGAAATACCACATGTGGCTAGTGAGCATTTGCAATATGGTTAGCACCACTGAGGAACCGAATATTTTACTTCATGTAATTTTAATAAATTTTAATTTAAATAGCCACACATAGCCAGTGGCTACCATGTTGGACAATGCAGCCATAACTTTTTAGTCAAATGTATTTGTGAGAAAACATGTCTTCTGTAGCTTTGGGACATTTTTTCTTTTAATACTGTTGGCCCTTGTAGGTCATGGTTTCTTGTAGTACACTAATACTTCAAAGCATTATTCATTTATTTATGTATCATCTGCACAATTCCTGGGATGTACCTATCATATTCCACTACAGTTATTTGTTAATATGACTTTTTAGCATGTTGCCATCATCACCTCAACCCTATAATTGTGACTCTCTCAGGAAAATAATCACATCTTAATGTTCTGTGTATTTCCGTATACCTAATACAAAGCTTGGCATGTATGAGGTACTTAGCACAGTTGAATTGAATTGAATTGAATTGAATTGAATTGAATTGAATTGAATTGAATTGAATTGAATTGAATTGAATTGAATTGGCAAAGAAATAAACCCATTGGTATTTATTTTAATAATCCTTAGTAAAGCATGGGATTAAATTTACTGCAACATTATCTTGAAGAATGTCTATCAGTGTTTATTGCCGCCAAAAAAAGAAAGAAAAAAAATTAAACAAACAGAAACAATAACTATAACAACACCAAATCTTGTTAATAAAATAAGTTTCAGCCCTTTAAAGTCAGACTTATGTAAGGAAAATGCTAACACATGCCAGATGTCCTGGTTAAGTTTTTTTATTAATAATTTGTAAATCAATATTTTGTACTGTCAGTTTAGAATTGGCAAGAACATCAGAGTTGGAGAGTTGTACCTGGAACATGGAAGAGGAAATGTCTCCCATAGGGACTGGCTTGCTGAGACACCAAGGATATAAAGCCAATTTCTACAAGTCACAAGCTGATATCAGTTACAGAAGACAAACAACCCTGGGGTAACTTGCAGCAGGTGGGTAGCCTGACCCTCCTGCCAAGGTGGGAAAGTCAAAATGGTTTTGTCACAGGCAGTGCAAACAGCCAGGTGAACAGCTTGGGCCTTAAGCAGATGGCTGTGTAATGCCATCTTTTTTTCCAAGAGGGGTAGACTGCCTATGGCAATAGTGGCTTCTGATTTTGGACTCAAAGTCCTTCTCATCACAATTCTCAAATCATGTGACTTGTGAATAAACTATTGCTCACTGAGATCAACTACCATATACTTGGTTCATTTCAATTGCTTTGTGAATCAAAGTAAGTCCACTTTAAGATTTAATTTAACTGTGCCTTTATATTATTCATTAGCCATTATGAATGATATATTATGATTTATCAAAAATAATTTTTAGGTGAATTAATTAGCCATATTTAATTTTTAAAATAATTCCCTAATATTTACTAACAGTCCCAGCAAATAAGTGCCTTTTGTTCATGTATGTATTTGATTTAATCTTTTACTATGGAAATTTCATTCAGAAATAGAGACATAAGTTTTTTAAAGACATTGTATCTGTTACTCAATTTCAAAAATGTTCAGCATCCTTATTTCATCTCTGTCACCCCTCTTTGTTCTTTTTTGGAGTATTTTAACCCAAATATTTTACCATCTTATTATCTACTCATAAGCACTTCACTCAGAATTTCTAACAGATAAGGATTTTTAAAACAGAACCACAATAACATTGTCTCAGCCAACCAAACCAACAATAATGTCCTATTATATAACCAATATTCAATCTTTTAAAAACTTTCCTTGGTCATCTCAAAATTATCTTTTCACAGCTGGTTGATTTGAATCAGAATCCAAACAAGTTTCCAACTGTAAATTTGTTTGATGAGACTCAAAATCTTTTAAAAGTGATACCAATTCCTTTTCTTTTTTTTAATGCTGTGTATTTGTTGAAGAAACTGGGTCGTTTGTGCTGTAAAATTTCCCACACTCTGAATTTGGCTATCCATATTCTTGTGCTATTCTTTAACTTATTCCTCTTTTAGCTCCTATATTTCTTGTAAACCTGTTGTTAGATATAGAGATTTATTAGATTCAAGTTCAAAGCCTCTTAGCAAGAATTCTTCCTTGTGGTTCCTTGACCTTTTATTGCATCACAACTCCAAGTCCTTTTTCACAAAGCAAATCTCTGAAAATGGAGGCGATTCATGGTGAAAGACTTCTGTCAAATAATCTTTGAAGTTTACTTAAGGGTTTAATGATGAAAGTGGATTCCAGTAAGGCTTTTTCAAAGTGTTTTTCCTACAAAAGGAGATCTCCCTTAGATACTTAACTCTTTGTAGTTTATAGGATTCCCATAGTTCCAAAGAGAATTGGATTAAAACAAAAAACAAAAAAATGAATATCCATATCTCAGGTGAACTACAATGTCTCTTTCACAGGCAACAAACGTGCAGTAAGTTTGAAGTGAATTAATAATTTATCAGCAAAAGATAGACCTCATACTTTGCCCTGAAGTTGCCCAGAGGGGGAAAGGTTCAACTCTCCACCCAAAATTTGGTTTGGATGACAAGAATAATGACGCCATACACACACCAAGAAGTTCTGAAGAGATTAAAGCACACAATGAAATTTTCCGGGAAGAGCAGACCAGGCTCTCAAAGAGGTCCAAAAATGGCTTGAAAGAAGAGGGAGGGGTGACTCACTTTGGCTTTTATTGTCTTTAGGAGGTAGGTCTGGGTTAAGGGCTCCAGCTGTATGGTTTGAACTTGCTACTTGCAGGTTTTTTTATAATCTTGCCCAAATGTGGAGCAAAAGGGGAAAGGGAAGAGGGGCTTGAAAACTGTTAGGGTTAAACATCAAAAAATGGGGACACTGCCAAAGTAAACAGTGCCTCAAACAGTGGGGCTCCTGAGGGCTCTAGAGACACCTAGACACTATAGGCAAGGCAGACAATCTCAGGAATTCGGCATCATGTCAGTGGGCCTTACTTTGGAATATATGCTCCTCAACCTAACATAGTTAGATTCATTTACAATTTCCCTACACATGACTCTTCTGCCCCTTTTATTTGAATCTATAATTGCACTATACTCCTAAATATATGTCCCAGAGACTTAAATCTTCGGTCTGTTCACATGCTGGTTAAGCCCTGAACTTCAGCAAGAGTTGCAACACCTGCTCATTAGACTCGCCCAGGACAATTAACAAATGGATGATGATGGACAGTGCCCATCCCAAAAAACAGAGAGTATCTACAGCTGCAAGCAAGACAGTTCCATCCATGTGCCCCATAGGATCTAAGCCCCCTCTCATCAGAAACAGAGTAGGCATCACCATCCCAAAATCCTCAGGATTGAAAAGTGAACAAACATAAGGGGGATATGCAACATGGGCTTGAGTAGACTTATGATTATTGTAGCAATGAAAGAACTTGTATCATTGATATAAAGGCAGTGGCCACCAGAGATTTTGAGGGGAGGGAGAGGGAAGAATAGGTGTAACAGGGGGCATTTTTGGGACACTGAAATTGTTCTTAATGACATTGCAATGACAGATACAGGCCATTATACATTTTGTCAAAACCCATAAAATTGTGTGGTGCAAAGTATAAACTATAATGTAAACTATAGACCATGGTTAGTAGCAATGCTTTCATATGTGTTCATAAATTATAACAAATGTACCACACCAATGAAAGATGTTGTTACTGGGGGAAAGTGTGGGAGGGGAGGAGTGGAGTATATAGGAATCCCCTATATATTTTTTTAAGATTTATTTTATTTATTTATACCACCCCTCAATGTTTTGCGGTCACTATCTGCTCCCTGTGTCCATTTGCTGTGCTCTCTGTGTCTGCTCATCTTCTCTTTAGGAGGCACCAGGAGTTGAATGTGGGACCCCCCATGTGGGAGAGAGACACTCAATTGCTTGAGCCACCTCAGGTACCTGGTTTGTTGTGTCTGTCATTGTCCTTCCTCTTCGTGTCTTTTTGTTGCATCATCTTGTTGTGTCAACTCACCACACCCACTCGTTGCACCAGCTTGCCTTCTCAGGAGGCACCGGGAACTTGAACCCAGGCTCTCCCATGTGGTAGGTGGAAGCCCAATCGCTTGAGCCTTATCTGCTTCCTGGAACCCCCTATATTTTTTAATGTAACATTTATGTAATCTAAAGCTTCTTTAAAAATAAAAACTAACTCAAAAAGATGGGTCACAAACAACAAAAATAGTGTCAAAGTATTACAAAACTAAGTATTTAATTTGATTTAGCATGCATAAAATGAATAGAAGGATATAAGACATTTGGAGATTTTGCTTTTCAAGGTATATCTTTTAAAATAATAAGCATGGCTAACATTCATTAGGCCCCTTCTGTGAGCTAAGTACTAGTTCTTTATTTGTATTATCCATTTAATGCAACACATAATTATCTGAAGTCATTATTATTAACCCTATTTTACAAATGAGGAAACTGTGTGGCAAAGACAGTAAGATCCTTGCTAAAGGTCATACAGCTAAAAGTGGTGGAACTTTAAAATCCAGACAGCCATGCTCTGGAGAGGCATTCCTCAGAATTATTATACTACTAGTGGATAAGAATCACCTGGAGGGCTGACTAAAACACAGATTTCTGGGTAAGCCCCACTCCCAGATTTCTGAATTAGTAGGTCTGAGAATTTTCTTTTCTGATGAGTTCCCAGGATGCTGCTTGTCTGGAGCTGTGCTTTGAGAACCATTGCTACACACAAATATAATTGAACACAAATTTGTACAGTACATGTGATTCCTTCACCTTCACAGTGATATACCCTCATAAAAGTTTACATGACTGGAATTACTACAATTGATTGGAGCATAATACAGATCAACACCATAATATTAATCACTCCAAAACTGGGAGGCATAATGACTAACAGCTTGGCATTAGGGAATCCTAGATTTCCTTTCAAATCTCCCACCAAACAGCTAAATAACATTGACCATGTTACGTAATTTATGACTCAGTTTCCTCACCTGTAAAATTGGGAAGTGGTGGTACTCAATCATAGAACTCTTGAAATATTAAATGAGATAACATATGTAAAACACTTGGGAGGTATTTTAGTACTGTAGCATGGTGTTAAAGGTTGGTTAATGTCCATACCTTGACTGTGCAGCTTGAAGTTTAATATCTCTTGGAATTAGCTAAATGGTGCTGTGCCAGTAGTGCAAAGGTTTTAGGAGTTTTAACAAAACTAGAATTGAGTGTATAAAAATCACAATTATATTTGCTTTTATGATTTTCTAGAAGAAGATTTAACTTGTAGCTCTAAGAGATTTTTTAAGAGCCTTAAGCAGGACAAGTAACTTCATACCAAGTGTTTCCCTTCTATGGTGTGGAGAATGTGGAGGAGAGAGACCTTTTAAGGACCTAACACAACCTGAAGCAGAGTCTTGCAGAGTCCCAGAACCATCTCTGTCAACCTTCTTCTTAAGTAAAATCTACTGATGCTGGGTCCAACCAGCAAAGGATCAATTTAGTCATTTAATTTATTCTTTAAAAATGTATTTCCATTAAGGAAATTAAATCAATTGACCCATGATCAAAGTAATTGGATGAGTGGCAGCATTTTCTACCTTGCAGCTAGAAATTCTGGCATTATATCAGATCCCAGGGATTTTGCTACATTGTGCTCAGTCTTGGAAGAATATGACAGAAGTTAATGTTTGGGTTTTTTTCGTGTGTGCATTCTGTGCCCTTTCAGTTTGTGCTGCACTGCCCTCTGGTGGACAGAAGTCATCACAAGCCCTGTAATTCAGGAAAATCTTACAATTCCTCCAAGACAAATGGTGTGTGATTCCTGACAAAAGCACAGCAAAATAAGAAAAATTAAAATATATTATAATTTATCCTAATATTTATATTGGCATTATTGAGCAGTGTTGCTTATTCATGCCATATATTTTAATTTCATAACAAATAATTAAAACCCTTGGCCAGAATTTCTTTGCATAATTATGCACTTCTCTTGGTTGGCTTTTAAAAGAAGAGTCCACATTTTTCCTGTGTCTTAAAATAAAAACTAAAACTCTGAATCCATCATATTTACATTCTTAATATTCAATTTGTCCCTTTTATTGTGACTATATATGGGATTTTCAATTTTATAAATAGGTATATATTTTTACACTTGCTATACAGTTTCATTAATATTCAAAGCTTAGTAATTTATAATGTACATATGGATGAAAACAAGTTGGCTGGGTTATAAAAACAAGCTATGAAAACTTTTCTCTAGAAAATAAATCTATTGAACTTGTCTAGTTGATCCAATCAATGGACCTAGGCAAGATGGAAAAATCTTTTAAGGAGTTCTAAATAACTTTAAGATCTTTCTTGCACTTTGTGAAAATTATTGTTTTTAAAACAATGACTGTCACAGGAATTCAGGATGAACTTCATGAAACAAAATTTGTGAAAAATTACATCGTGATAGTATTGACATCATGATTTTCCTGTTATTTGGTTTGTATGAACTTGGTGTAACAAGAGAAGTTACATTGTATTTTTCTTTTGTACTTCAGGCTAGGACAGAAGGCTGTGTCTATCACCTTGGGGTTCAAATTTAGAAGAATTTTTATCACAAGAAGGATAAAAGGAGAAATAAAAAAATGGAAATCTTTGGGATTTCTTCTATTTTCCTTTCCTTTCCTATTCTCATAGGGTAATCTGGATTTTTCAACCAAAAAAAAATGCATGTACATGTCGACCTCAGAGTGCTAACTTAAGATCCATATAGGTAAATTCTAATTGAACACTTTCAGCTTGCTGGTTAAATCAGAATAGGTGACCCCCCCAAAAAATACAGAAAGCAAAATGGAGCTAAAATGGTAAGAGCCACTTGTTTCCCACAGCTGTTTTTCAACTCCTAAGGCTACTCGATATTGTCCAGTCTTAAGATTCAAAAGCAAACAGTTCACTTTCTATGTCCTTGCCAATTATAATATAGGCACAAATCAATCGTTTTAGTTACCTGGCTGCTAAAACAAATCCTATGCAATCTGTTGTCCTAAACAACAGGAATGTATTAGCTCATGGTTAAGGCTAGAAGAAATTCAAAATCAAGAAATCTTTGGGGTTACTTGGCTTTTCCATCACATGGCAATGCACATGGAGATATCTTTTCCATCCTCCTCCAGGTTCTGTTAGCTTCTGGTTTCTGGCTGCTCCTGGACTGTCACTGTCTGACTTTAATGCTTGTAAATCTAGATTAAAGCTCAACCTGATTCAGTTGGGCCACACCTTAACTCAAGAAACATCCTTAAGAGATCTTATTTACAATGGGTCCATGCCCACCAGAATGAGGACCAAGACCAAGAATATCCAAAATGGGGTACACAATTCAATCAATAGCCAATTAACAGACACTAATCAAAACATGAGACTCAATATCTAAATGACACTTTAGGTAGGAGTTAAGACTTAAGAGAAAGCAGGGAGTGAGGAAGAGAAATGAAGGGGAGATGGTCACTGTTTTTAATTGTACTTATGTAACTTAGTAAGATATTAAGACTCCATGTTAATTTCTAAATGAACAACCAGAAAGCTAAAAAGCTATGTTAGAAAAGTACTTCTTCTTAGTTATTAATTCATTCATTTAGTAAATATTTGTTTATTGCGTGTCAGTGATGGGTAAATTATGGTGCTGTTCCCTTTGATTAATTTAAATTGAGATAAGATAGACAATTCTATACCTTTAAATGTCTATTCATCGCTTCTCTTTCTAATTCAACTGTCATCCTCCTAAAATGTGTATTTCAACATTGTGTTGAAGATAAAAAATATAAACTAGAATAGCTGTAAGATTCATATTCATATTCAGGTTTTCCCTCTATTATGAAAGTATTATTTAACAAATCACTGGAATATATATAACTCATTGCTTCTGGATAAAAGTTTTGTAATAAATGCTCACTGTATTAGTCATCCAAAAGGGGTGCCTTTGCAATATACCAATAATTGGTTGGTTTTTATAAAGGGTATTTATTTGGGGTAGAAGCTTACAGTTACCAGGCCACAAAGCCTAAGTTTCTTCCCTCACCAAAGTCCATTGCCTTGTGTTGGAGCAAGACAGCTGCCGATGTTTGCCAGGGTTCAGGCTCCTTGGGTTCCTCTCTTCCAGAGGCTGTCTTTCTCTCCAGGCTTAGCTCTCTCGCTTCCTCCACAAGGTCAGCGGTAAACTGTCAGGCGAATGGCTCACTTCTCTTCTCCTGGGCTGTCCTCTCCAACATCAGAACTGCTTCTCAAAAATCTGCTTCTCAAATCTGCTCCCTCTGTCTTTTGCCTTGCTTTTTATACTTGAGACCACACCCACTGAGGGGCGGGGCTCGATGCCCTACTGATGTGGCCCAGTTAACGCCCTAATCATAACCCAATCATGCCCAGATGAACAGATCAGTTTACAAGCATGATTCAATATCAATATTTGGAACTCATAATTACATCAAACAGCTACACTCACTTTGTCGACAAATATCAGATTTCATTTCAATTCATTTATCAAGTCAGGAAGTACCTGTGTCACTATTTCATTGTATTACAATGCCTTTCTAGTGCATTTTAATTGTCTCATAATAAAAGTAATTCTGAGCTAATGATAACCAATTGCAAATTAGCTTTTATCCCATGCTATTGAAATATTTTAATAAGATTGCACCAAAAATTTCATAACCTAATATTTATGTACTTTGTTCATCACTATAACTCAAATTAATGTACCTATATCTCAGATTTATTTACTTCTGGTTTGTAATCCCAGAGGGTGTACAACATATTTCAGAATGTTATCCATGTGCACATGAACTTTTCATTTTGCTTGAAATTTTAGAGTAAAACTTTGGCTTCCTGTACTAATCTTTTTTTTTCAATTAAAAATTTTTTTTTGTTTTATATTTTTCCTGTACTAATATTTTAAAATAAAATTTAAAAGAAAAGTTTTGAGTTGCTAAAATACTTGCTTTGCATATAATAATGCCAACTTCCAAAAACATGCTTATATGATTTCTCATTTGCTGATTCCTTTACCCTAATAGAAATCTTGCAAATATGGTTAGCCTCCCTCTCCCAAAATACATTTCAAGTCTCACCCAGGAAGGCACTGGCATACCAGTTTCAACCCTAATTGCACTGAGATCATTTTAACTGAAGTTTGTTTTCTTAATCCAGAAAAGAGAAACTTTGTCCCATTTCTGACTACTGAACTCATGATTCAGTTCTAGTTAGATTCACATAAACATCTGCCACTCTACTTTCTTTGTTAAGTATACCCTTTATTAACACTTTAAAGTATCTTTAACCACTATGAAAATATAAACAAAAGTGAAATGAACCTTGAAGTTTCCTGTGTAAGAGCATAACAGATGTATATTTAAATATTAGGTAATGAAACAAAGTACATAAAATAGTTCAGGATCTCACTTTTTTCACTCTCATATTAAATACACTAGCAGCAATAAAGATAGCAAGTGTTTATTTTCTTAATTAGGATGGGATCCCATTGCTAACAATAAGACAAATCATTTTGTGCTTTGAGGACAAAGTTATAAGAGCAAACACTGTTATCCCAGTGTCCTCGAGGGGAAAGTCTTCTAACACATCTAATTGAAGCCCCATATTATGGGCTGAAATGTGCCCCCCAAAAAGATATTCTCAAGCCCTCACCCCCCATCCCGAGTATGTGACCTTATTTGGAAATTGTTCTTTGAAGATGTGCTTAGTTAAAATGAGGCTACACTGGATTAGGGTGGGCCTTAATCCAATATGACCAGTGTCCTCATAAGAAGAGAAAATTTTGACACAGACAGAGACAGACAACCCGGAGAAGACCATGTGAAGATGGAGGATGCCAATATTGCAGGAATGTGTCTACAAACCAAAGAACACCAAGGATTGCTGGCAAATATCCCAGAAGCTAGAAGAGACAAAGAATGATTCTACCTTCCAGCTTTCAGAGGAAGCATGGTCCTTGACAAATTTCTGCTGCTTTTAGCCATCCAGTATGTGATACATTGTTATGACAGCCCTGTCAAACTAAGGCACTCCCTATACTACATGGGATTGAAATAGAAATATCTAAGAAGTAAATTAATTTAATTAATCTTAAGAATCCACACCTCCCCAATCTTCACATTAGGGGCATCTTCAACTTTTGATCAATGGTTTTAAAAAGCGTCTGATAGAACTAGATATTTTCAGTGTTGAGAGCTGTTGGACATCAATCACTTGTAGGAATTACCTATCTGTTAGGCTAATGATCTTTAAAATCTTCATTATTAGCCCTGAAGTGGGAGTATAATGGATTTTTGCAGATGATCTAAAAGTAAGAGATTCAGTGTGCACCAGTTAAAGCAAACAAAACAAAACAAAACGAAACTATTCTAATTGAACTTGAATGATTAAAAGAACTGATTTGTAAGGAAAAACAAGTTTAACAGAAAAGAATAAGCTAAAAAAATGTAATCTTCTGAACACTAAGCAACGAAATAGTGAGAAGTATTCACCTAAGTAAGAAATATACAACAATTATTTAGGAAAATAGATATAGACTATTCCCTGTAGCTATTTTGGAACACGACAGAAGTATAATATTCAACATAAAATTGGTACTAATTTAATTTACAGATCACTGATTTTGACTGAGGAAGGTTACTGTCAGCTAGTGGGTGTTCTGGTATAATTGAGAAATTGGACCTTTTATCAATTGAAAATTGGTCCTACTTAACCTTTGCTTAATTTTATTCCTGACTTTTTTTTTTTTTTGCCACTTCCTAATAATAAACCTTATATTTCACTAAGTTGCAGATGTATCTAAAGAAACTTCTATGAAACCATAGAAGTCAGAGTTGGAAGAGATCATAGCAGTCACAGTCAACCTTCTGTTTTATGTTCAAACCTCTGTACTTCTTCCTGGAGTAGATTTAAAGTCTCTGCAGGAACAGCACTGAGGTAGGAAGGTCTCCTTCCTGCAGGGAATTGTTCCCTTGTTGGAATGACTTTGGTCAGATGGTTCTTCCTCATATGCATTGCAAATCTGCCTTTGTATCTTCCATACATTTTGTGTATTTCTAGGACCAGTCACTGAACAAGACCAAAACAGTTTTCAAGTCATAGACCTTCAGGATATTAAAATAGCTATCAGGCTCACAAAGTCTTTTCTTTCCCAGCCTTAGAATTCTTGGTTCCTTTCCAATTGTTTATCATATGCCCTACTCCTTCCAAAAGCTTTACATGGTGTGGCTCCCAGTTTCCTCTCTGACCTCATGACTTCTTTCCCTCTCCTTCCCTCACTCTAACCCAGCCAAAGGGGCCTCCTTTTCATTCACTGATCACCCTGGATGTGCTCCCTCTTTTGCTTTGGGCATGCCTTCTCCCTAGAACACTCTTAGCCCAGAGTTTACACAGCTTACTCCCTTACCTTCTTCAAGTCTTTGCTCAAATGCTCCTTCTTAATAAAGCCTGCCTTGACCATCATGTGGAAAATGCTAATTTGCCTCCCACCCCCTTGCATTCCCTCATATCTCTACTCTACCATATTTTTCCATAGCTCATATCACTTTCTTACATATTATGGAATTATATAACATATAATATAATCTTATTTATATTATAGAGTTATATAATATATAATATAACCTTATTTATTAGGCTCTATTGCCATATCCCATCACCAAAACAAGAGCTCACAGAACAGTGATTTTGTCTGTTTATTCACAAATGTATCTCAAGTGCTTAAATGTTGCCTGACCGTGGTGTTTTTATTATATTATGTAATATTATTTTTACTTATTTAATAAATATACGTGGGATGAGTGGAATGGCTATTTTAGACTGCTCAGTAGCATGGGCTCTGTCATCAGATGTCTGCATTCAAATCCTGGTTCAATTACTTAATAGTTGGTAACATTAAGAAAATTATCTGCCCTTTAAACTCCAGTCTGCACCTCTGTAAACTTCATCTGTCTTTTTAAAATAATTGTTTTGCTGCTCCTTACAGTGCTGGGTGTTCTCCTCTGTAGGGCTTCCTGGTCACCTTCTCTTCAAGCTGCAGAATTTTGATCCACATATGGTAGGGATATGCACCCCACACAGTGGACAGCATTTGCCAAAGAGTGCTCAATGAAACACTAGCTCTGTGAAATACTCCTAGAGGTGGCACCCAGAGGTAGTCCTGTGGTCCAATAAATTTGAGAAATACTGGGGTGAGCAAAGACAAATGGCATTTTTTCCCTGCAGGACTTTACTGTTCCCGCAGGACCTTTAGTATGTTAAACAAATATAATAATCCTCAAAGTGGAAACTTTAGCACACACAGTTTTCCAAAAATAATTTACTTTAGAATTTTTTTCTTGGAGCCTATAGAGGAGTAGTGTTCTAATGGACATACGCTAGAAACTTCCATCAGTACCATCAATGGTGATCACAAGCAGGGGGGGATGTGAGAAACTCTAGCATAGCACCATCAAATTTGCAGCTCATCTAATCTTGAGCTTGTTTCCCAATTCTAATGGGGAAAGTGGCAGTGTCTGTATATTTGTCTCACTTATCTTTAGGTGTAAAAAAATTCTCAGGATTATAGTTCTCATTTACTGTTACCAGTGACTCTTCTGAGGGCACAGAGTCCAATCCTTTGCTCTCAGTGTCCTAATGCTGACTTTTCATATCCCAGGATACTGTGCATTTTAAAGCACTGCAATGCTCATTTTTGTTGGCATGAATCCTTATTTCAGACATCAGTCAGCAGTTTCATTCATTTTCAATGGCTTGCTACAATCTCTGTCTCTCATCCCCCTTCCCTTTCTTCCTGTATTCATCCTTTCTCTGGCACCTTCACCACAAAGCACACCATCCTCTCTTCACCACGCAGTAGAGACTGCACCTAGCAAATGGAAGCCTCTGAGGTCCTTCTGATACCCTACAGAGAAGGGAAGGAATGAGGTCAAAGGCTAGACAGGCTGTGATAAAAATCAGAACTGCAGTTCAGAGCAAAGGCAAGAGAAGTGGCTTCCTCTCAGTGCAACCAAAAGCTCTACTCATACCGGCAGGAAGGAGCTGAACAACAGTAGAGCCACGCAGATTCCCAGCTGGAATAGACCCCAGGAACAAGAAACTGAAGTGTACATGGACACAGCCAAGGCAGTACTAGCAGAGGAATTTTTCTAATGTTCTTAAGTTTTATTACTTAAAATATATGAAATGCCAATGATTTTTAAACTTATAAACCCTGACCACTGTAAATAATAAAATACAAGTATTGGGAAAGGGATATAGCTTAGTGGTTGAGCACCTGCCTCTCATGTACAAGGTCCTGGGTTCAATCTCTGGTACCTCCTAAAAACAAACAAACAAACAAAAAACCCCAGGTATTAACATAAATTAAATACTGAAAAACTGACTGTCATTTTGATATAGCATGTCATTGTCTAATGTGGATTGTAATTCTCTCCAGCCCTAAAATCCTTGTTATTGTATTCTCTGCCCTTTGAATACCCCATTCTTTATGTTAATTCCCCAGGTTTGCCAGATTTAGCAAATAAAGATACAGGATTCCCAGTTAAATTTGATCATCATATAAACAATGAATACTTTTTTAGTATAAATATGTCTCATTCAAGCAAAAACTATTGGTTATCAAACTGAAATTTAACTGAGTGCCCTGTATTTTATCTGGCAACTTACATATCCCCCAGTTTTGACTACTGACCTTGCCTGAGATCTTCAGATAGCAAATTATAGCAGCCAAAGTAGACTTTCTCTCTGGAACCTCTACTGGGTCTATTTACCCAGAACTCCCTACATTACAGGCATCCAGGCCATGGGCACCTATGTCCTAAAGTATAACAGCCAGTAAGCGTATGATAGTATCTTCACCTGGAACTGAATATCTGAGGGGTGACTTCCACTTGAGATGTGACCTGAGCCAAAAAGAACAGGACTAACACCACCCTCCTTGTAGACACCACTTCTGTTACTAGGTCCTATGGTAACATAAGCCTATTAGTTGGCATCATCATGCTGACAGTATTAATATTATTAATATTAATTATTAATTTCATTTTCCACTTAATTAATATTATGTCTTTTTTCAAATATTCAGTTGAATAATATTTTACTTCTAGCTTTTCCCTCAAACCTGCCTTCATTCAGAATTTTTAAAGTCTTTACTCTATTTTCAAAGATCACTGTAAAATTTCCCTTGTTCCATTCATTTCTGAACTCCTGTGACAGCTAGCTGAGTAGTCCCATTCACATTGCTGGGCATACCCGTCCTTACTTCTAATCAGCCTTATTTGAGATTATTTTTTTCTCTAAAAATTCAAAAATCTAATTCTGTAATTATAAGTCAAACTATGCCCATGTATTAGGTGCTTTACACATGGCATTTCTCTTAATTCTCACATAACCATGGAAGGCAAGCTATGTGGTTTTTTTTTTCTTTTTTCTGTATTACAGGTGAGAGAACAGATTCAAAGGACTCAGGCCTAGGTCAAGACATGTAATAGAAGTAACAGTGCTGGAGATGAAAGAGGCAAGGGCAGACATATCCTGAACCTAGCTGCCTAGATAAAATCCTAGCCTCAGAAATAGCAATGGTGAATCGCCTCTGGAGAGAAAAGGCAGAGTCAGGGCATTCCAAAAGAAACACATGGGCAGGAATAGGATTTTGATCCCACAGGAGCAGCTTCCAAACTGCTCACCAGAACTCATCTTCAGAGAGACTTTGAAGAGGTTTTTCGCACTAGGATATAAAATAAGAGCTTATTGAATCTAAGCACAGATGAGATTAACCTGGGCTGGTGGTTGCCAATTATCTGTAATTTCTTAAAATTAAACAGAGAACAGAGTTTTTGTAAAATAATAATTATTCTATTTTCTTTCATATACTGCTTCAAAAGGTATCATGGCATTGTAGCACTGAAAAATTCTTCCTTTTATGGAACATGAAGTCCAGAGTGATCACATGGTTCATCTGAAGTCACACACTTAGTGTTGGAAAGAGTCTGGAGCCTACATTCTCCAGTCCAATCTCTTTTAATTAACAGTATCAGTACCATTCTCATAGTCTATTTTAATTCTTAAGTTGATAATTAATATTTAATTCATATTTATTCTACTGATAGGTAGAGCATCTATTTCCTTATCTACATACATATCATCTATATCTATCATAACTTTTCTTTTATGCAACTTGCCTTCTTATGGCGTTTGCTTGAAAGATCTGATTTTAATATTCTTAAGTCTAAGACAAATATTCTTTGCAAATAAGCAATATGCCATCTAGTGGTAACTAGCCTGAATTGCAGTCAGAAGTACCTCAGCGTAATAGCTAAAGTCAACCAGGCAGGCACTAGCCCAAATGTCTCTGATATATGGGATATCGCTCTCATTTAGGGGGAAAAAAAAAATCTATGTATTCTTTACTTTTCATTTAAAATTTTTAAATTATCTCAGTTTAATACTGGGTCCTATAAACAAATAAAGATTTTAAAGGATTGGGGAGACATCCAAATATATGGTGCTGTTCTAGAGCAACTCTCTACACAGATACGAAAATAAAAATGCTTAGGAACAGAATAAAAGTACCTAAGATACTGCCCTGACAATTTCATGAGAACCTCTTCAAAGTTGGCAGCTGGATAAAATCGGTTACTAATTTGTTCTTTTCCAGTGAATACAAATATGGTTACTCAAGATTATTCAGAAGCTAATTATAAAAAGATTATCTTCTACCTTAAAGCTGATTTTATTTGAAGTTAACATAGCAACATTAGCATTCTTTTGCTTAGTATTCGTCAGTATACCTTTTCCATCCCTTTACTTTCAGCATTTCTGTGTTTTGATGCACAGATACACTCATGAGTGAAAGCTAGATTAAGAACCTCCAATCAGATGATCTATATTTTATTAATCCAGTTACATTTTCATGATTATTATTATATATTTGGACTTATTTCTATCATATTATTTTGTTTACTACTTTACACATTTTCATTTTGCTTCATTTTTCTGCCTTATATTATAGGCTTTGTTTAGTTCAGTCTTCTTGTTTTCCTTTTAATCCCTCTATTGGTTTAGGAATAATATATTTATTTTCATTAGTTTCAGCAGTGGTCCTATTTTTAACAGGCATCTTTGATATAACAAAGTCTAAAATTAAATAATATATCTATCCTCTCAAAAAATATTAGAGCACAGAACAATTTAATTTTTGCAGTTCTTTCCCCTCTTTTATTTGCCTAGCGTTTTAGATATTTGTTTTTAATCCACTCAAAATAAGGTATTTTTGTAGTCAATGCTTATTTATTTTTACATATATGTTTAATAATTTCTTTTGCCAGAATTACTTTTTGCATCCAATTCTTTTATTCAGATTACTCTTCTTTACCAAAATACATCATTTAATATTTCTTTCAACAAAATCCACAAGTAGAGAAATCTCTCAGACTTCATCTGAAAATGCTTTAATTTTACCCTCTCCCTTAATCAATCATGTAGCTGGGTATAAAAATCCATTTGTTTACTCATTTCTCCTATGCTTCTTAAAGCTATCTTTCCATGCCTTGAGGCAACTCTTGATGCTAATAACAGCCTGTTCTCATCCTGTTTACCTTTCCTTGGTAGGTGACCCGTCTTTTTTTCTGAAATAATTCAATATTTTCTTTTTATCTTTGATGTTCTACAGTTTTCATAACAATATGACCAAGTTGTAAATTTAATTTTAATTGTTTTGCTTTGAATTTGTGTGCTCTTTCAACCTAAAATCTCATGTTTTATTTTCAATTTTAGGCAAACTTCCAAGCAATATCATTGTGAATATTGTCTTATTCCTAATTTCTATGTCAACTTCTACATTTTTCAGATGGATATGGGACCTTCACACTCTGTCTTCCATACCTTTTAATATTCACTCATATTTTTCACTCCATCTCTCTATGTTGCTTTTGACATCTTTTAAGTGATTTACTTATTTCCATTTTCCTGTACACTAACCATCATTTCAGCAGTGCCTAATCTGCTTAACTCTTCCATAAAGTGATTTTATTTCTTTAGTGAGTTTTGAAATACTGTTTGGTCTTTTATTTTCTTCAAGTCTTCCTGCCAATGGTCATGGTATGCTATCATACATTATGTTATATATTCCTTCATTTATATTTGAATTATTTAAAATACTCTATTTAATAATATTTTAGATTGATTATCATATCCAGCTTTGCAGTAGTTAAGTCTCCAGTGTTGCCCCTGCTAACCCTCCATCATGCTGGTTTGATTCTGCATGGGAGTAGTGTTGCTTTATTGTGGAAAGCTTGTGATTCTTAAGTTATAAAGTTTGCTTCTCCTGGAGTCCTAGAGGTTTCTGTGGTTCTCAGTCAAGAGCCTCTTCCTTGAGGAAGTTTTTCCTAACCCACTCCCTGTTCCCTGTACTTTTCCCTCAAGCCCCACCCACCCCCAATTCCTCATCAGCAAACTAGATCAGCTTCCTTTGTTACAAGGTTATAGAAAGCACTATTTATTTGAGACACTTATCTGAGTTTATAATTACACATGCATTAGTGTGATTATTTGACAAAAATATATCATTGCCTCTTCTCCAATAGACTTGAAGCTCCATGAGAAGAGGGAATATATTGGTTTTATTTCATTATTTCATCTCTAGCACTTGGTTCAGTGCTACAGACATAGAAGTCATCCAATTAAATTAAATATCTAGGGGCCAGCTGTAGCTCAATTGGTAGGGCGCCGGTTTACCACATGGGAAGCCCCAGGTTCGGTTCCCAGGGCATCCTTGAGCAGGCAGACCACCTTGGGAAGGCAAGCTGCCACAAGCAGGGCAAGCCCCCGCGAGCAGGCAAGCCTGCCGCGTGGTGAGCTGACAAGCAGACACAGAAGAATGCAAAAATGAACACAGCAAGAACAAGCAGAAAGTGTGTGGGGGGGAGGGGGGTATATAATGAAAAAAAATTTTTTTAATTACATATCTGCTGGTTGAATGAATGACCAAGTAAATACTTCTTTGCATCTTGCCTACCATGGCAGAATTCCTGCTGATGTGTTTCATTCAGATACTGAATGGATAAGATTCATTGAAGATATTGTTTTTCTTTCTACTGCTGCTATTATTGGTGCTGCTCTGGCTAAAATATTTAAATGCTTAAAATACCCAAATGCAGGCATATTACTAATTAGGAATTTCCATCTGGGTATTTTAAATTTGGAATTTGCAGTCATGTAAAAGCATCGAAATCTGTCTTTTTAAAGTCCATGAAGCAACCAAGGAAATGAGAGACTCTACAACTGAAAGCAAGAGAGTCCCGTCTATCTGCTGTATGGGATCACAGCCTCCTCTCTATTAGAGGTGGAGTGGACATCACCATCCCAGAATCCTCAGGATTGGGGAATGAACTATGGACTAGCGTGGACTTATGGGTATTCTACTATAGACTTACTGTGATTCTAGCAATGGAAGAAATTACAACATTGATGTGGAGGCAGCCATTGGAGGCTCTGAGGGCAAGAGAGGGAAAAATGGGGCATTTTGGGGACTTGGGAATCATCCCGAATGACATTGCAATGACAGATATAGGCCATTATATACCTTCCCATAACCAACAGAATTGTGCAGGAGAGAGTGTAAACTACAATGTAAAGTATAATCATTGGCAATGACCCAAAATGCGTTTATCAATTTCAATGAATGTACCACACTAATGAAGGATGTTGTTTATGTGGGAAAATGTGAGAGGTATGGGGAGTGGGGCATATGGGAATCCCTATAATTTTTATGTAACATTTATGTAATCTAAGTTAAAAATTTTAAAAATGTTAAAAATAATAATTAATAAATAAACAAAAATTTAGATCAAGTTAAAGAAGAAAAAAAAAAGTCCATGAAGCATATAACTATGCCCAATAGAAAAACTGCAAACTCTCCTCCACATGAGGAAATGTTTGATCAGCGTGAATACCATGAGCTACATGCAAACAAGAATGAGATTCCTAACTCATGGTTTTAGGAATTTCAAACATTACCCTAAGTTTTTAGACTTCAGCCTAGGATTTTCCTAAGACTTGGGTGAGATGTTTGGAGCCAGGAAGCTTATAATTTTAAGAGAAGGTAACATGAGAAGGGTTTAGGTTAAAGCAGATTGGTGCCATTTTGAGAACTTTATGGAGGTATTGACTTCAGGGTTTAAATAAAACAGCAGGTCTCTCTCTCTAGCGTTCTCCTCTCCCCATGTACTGTGATAGTCATTATGGAGTATACATTTTGGTACCAAATTCTGAAGTTGCAGAGTCTTCTTGCTGGATTGCTAGTTTTTGATATATCAGTTCCAGATTCATGTTGATAGTGT
>PVKH010005210.1:0-12674 GCA_004027955.1 Chaetophractus vellerosus
AAAGGGAGGGGAATAAATAAATAAAATAAATCTTTTAAAAAAAGTTTAACATGTTTCTTGACTCACAGCACATTTTCTAGTACTGCTGGGGAGCCTCCCTCACTTGTGATTGGCTGTCACCAATTCCTTTTGAAAAATAAGTCCACAGAGGTTAAGCATGTTGCCCAAGGTTGCACATATGGAAAAGTTAAAATATGAAAGCAAATTGACTTGAATCCAAAGCCTTATAGATAAAATAAAGAGATGTTTTTTAAAATTTTGCACATATCTCTGTATTATAAAAAAAAAAAAACTTCTCGTGAATTATTTCAATCTTATTGAATATCATTGACTCATTTCGTAAATGGAACTGCATAGGCCAGAGTGTACAAGTAATTTAAATTTACATAGCCAGAACTGGGTCTTGAACCACAATTTCTGACTCCTAGTCTAGTGTCTTTCCAGTATACCATATGGCTTTCATTCGTTACTTGCTTGCACACACAAAAATGCCAGAGTTACATCTACATAAACCGAACTCTCACCCTCTAACCATAGACTGTGTTTCTTCACATAAGCATAAAATTTAGCATGTGAGAAATGAAAATGTATATGCACAAAAGAACGTAAGATCCCTTTCATAGTATAGATGAGCAAATATAGGTTTAAGCATAATTTGCATGTGTGACTCCATCTGCTGCCTCACACATTCCTCCCACCTCCATTTTCCCCT
Source organism: Chaetophractus vellerosus (assembly GCA_004027955.1). NCBI lineage: Eukaryota > Metazoa > Chordata > Mammalia > Cingulata > Chlamyphoridae > Chaetophractus > Chaetophractus vellerosus. Next base: position 713 of record PVKH010005210.1, read on the forward strand.
AACACTGGTCATTTTAAATCAGTTTTGGAAGGGGGAGTATAATGTGTGTATTTCTTCCACCATCTGTCTCAGTTTTCACTGACTTTGAGATTAGTTCGTTCATTCATTCTCTATTCATTCTTTCTTTCATTCTAAATTTATTGTCTTACTAAAAGCCGAACGCCTCCCATACCAAGCACTGGGAATATAAAGTTAAAAAAGACATGTTCCTTCCCTCATGGATCTTACCACGTCTCACCAGGTTTCGTGGAAAACTGTTGGTTCAATCAATAGCAAAATCAGTAGGAATCTAGGATTCCCAAATTTCCTTACCATTTCCTTCTTTTCAACAAGTCCGTGTTTTAAGTGCAAGGCTGCTTTAAGTGTGGCTGTTGGTAAGACAAGGAGAGATTATCATCACAGTCCTGCTGCGATGACCTTCACTTTATCATTCTTTTCATTCCTGATGAATGGTCAGTGGCCTTGTCAGAGTGTCTCCTCTACTCTGCCAATCTGCTGCTTTCAGACCTGCGTCACCTCCCTTTCTTAACTGTACCATTCAGAACAGGATTTCCAAAAAACCTTTTGTGCAAACTATATTAATACTTCTTATAAATATACTGATAAAAATATGAATATGACTTACTGTGATACTGATCAAAGACTAGGAAAGGGTTCTATGGGAGCTCACGGTAGCTCCATATGCCCTCGTTCCACTCTTCCTCATCCCTGTAAGAAAGGTTGTGTTATAGGCAGAATTGTATTCCCGAAAAAGTATGTTGAAGCCCTAAGCCCCAGTACCTCAGAATGTGACCTTATTTGGAAATAAGGCTGTTGCGCAAGTTAAAACGTGGTCATTCTGGAATAACATGGGCCCTTAACCAAATATGACCTGTGTCCTCATAAGAAGGGCAGAGGACACACCAACAGACACAAGAAGGCCATGTGGCCATGAAGGCAGAGATTGAGTTACGTTTCCAAGCCAAGGAGCACCAAAGATTCCCAGCACTGCCAGAAGCCAGCAGAGAGGCATGGAGTCTTCCCTACAGATTCAGAGGGAACATGGCTCTTCCAAAAACTTGATTTTGGATGTGTAGCCTCCAGAACTGTGAGACAATAAATTTCTGTTGTTTGAAGCTACCCAGTTTGTGTGTGTGTTTTTTTTTTTTTATGGCAACCCTAGGAGACTAAGGCAAAGGAAAATTAAAAATATTTAACAATCAGAATGACCAGAATCCTGACAAATCAGGACTAACATTGGCCGTAAACAACCGGTACCCTCTTCCAGTGCATATAGGCTAAATACAATCTGCACCTAAAGTGAAAATAGCCCTGAGCATGCCACTGCAGCCACTAGCCAGGTCACCATGCTCACATGGACAGAGTCAGAAATCGTCTCCCCTCTCTGAACCCACTCCTCACCCCACCCCCATTTCTTCACATTTTGTTTTGCCAATTACCCCATAGCATCAGGACATTTATTAGAAAGCTATATATTTTCTTCTGTAGTTGGGTTTTAAATTGTCAGCAAATGTCTGCAGATAAGGCCATGAACAGACTCTTCACTTTATGTTGATTAGAAATAATTTTCTTGCTTTAAATATTAGCTAGATGCAGAAACAAATGAGACTGTAAAGTCTTGATGGGACGACCAGTTTAATTTTGTATGTTAACGAACTAATAGACATTGCCTGGGTAATTTTCTTGTAGTCTTTACCGTGGTCTCTGAGGGTGTTAATGTGAAGTCCTGCTGGTCCTATATATGGCTGTCAATGCCCAGGGTTATTCTGTTAACATTAGGAACCAGATGAGTGGGAGGATAATTCACCTCGCCTTCAGAGTCTTCACCATTATTTCCTCTGAACAGAATTCACAAACTTCTGCATCTTAACACCATATCATCCTGGCTAACCTAGTGTCATCTTATATCATCCCAGTGCTATGTCATCCTAGCAACAACCTAGCACTATGAGATCATTTAGAGAAATCCCATTTGCTTTACACTGGAAGAGACCAATTTTACCTTATTTCATATGTGTTGCCAGTATATGGTCTTCTTTCAAGTTCATCTCCAAGTTATTCCACCCTCTAGGTCCATTTTTTTTTTTTTAATTTCCATTGGTCTAGAGGATTTAGTAGATGGCAAGAAAATTGCTAAAGAGGGTTATAAACTGGTCTGCTCTTTTTTTCAAAGTGGTTCCTAGAGCATTGGATTGTAAAATGATCAGTCATGGTCATCTGAGGTTCCATTAAGTAAGTTATGAATTTTGTGAGTAGCTGAAGTCTTCTGTCAGGCAATTTTCAGATGGAGATAAAAATAGGACAAAAGTTCTTTGGTCTGTGAAATATTACTATCAAATTTGATTCTTTTTTTTTTAAGATTTATTTTATTTATTTATTCCACCCCCACCCGCTTGTTGTTTGAGGTCGCTGTCTGTTCTCTGTGTCCATTTGACGTGTGCTCTCTGTGACTCCTTGTCTTCTCTTTAGGAGGCACTGGGAACCAAACCCGGGACCTCCTATGTGGAAGAGAGGCATTCAATCACTTGAGCCACCTCAGCTCCCTGGTTTGTTGTGTCTCTCATTGTCTTTCCTCTTTGTGTCTCTTTTGTTGCATTGTCTTGTTGTGTCAGCTCTCTGTGCCTGCCCGCCAAGAGAGCTTGCCTTCTCCAAGAGGCCCCAGGAACCAAACCTGGGACCTCCCATGTGGTAGGCGGAAGCCCAATCGCTTGAGCCACATCTGCTTCCCTCTTATTTTTTTTTTTCAGTCATTTTCTTTAAATAGGAAAAATAATGTACCTGGTTATTTAGATGATTATTTTAGAAATTATCTAGCCTAAAGGTAGTCCTGATTTATCACAATTAAGACTCCTCTTGACACAAAAAAAGTAAGCAAATTTTCCTGGCATCTAGTCTAGGTACAAGGATCAATGAATACATGGTGCCTACTATTGAGCTCATAGGGATAGAAATTAAGAGGTTTAACTAAGAAAAGGTAAGGAATGTACAGTGTTCCAAGAACCTCATTCACAACTGTAAAAGTTACTTTCGGCTACATGTACCCTAAGCCTGGAAATTTCTCAAGAATTGTTGGTGATCACATAGCATTCCGCATGTACCAGATAATGTTTACCCCAAGTAAATCTCTACTCCATCCCTAGGGAGTATGCTAACCTTTTGCAGATGAGGAAATTCAGGCACTGAGAGGTTCTATCACTTTGACTAAATTCAGACAATCTACAAATGGTGAAACTGGAAATTGAGCCCTGAGTCTTAAAATGCTCTCTTCTTCCCTTTGGGAGTTTTACTCTTACCTCCTTACATTATTCTGTCTAGAATGCCCTTCTTTGTCTTCTTGGTGGCACTAATTCCTATTCCTCCTACAAAACTCAGCTCGTAGTTTATTCTCTTCCCTGAAATTTTAGTCTAATTCATATGTACCCTCCACTGTGTTCTGCAGTGCCTTGTGTATATGTGATTGTATAATAAATTATATTTATTGAGAGCTAATATGTCAGACGCTAAAAACTTTCCATGGATTTTTTTACACCATCTTTACAACAGCCCTAGAAGGAAGGTACTCCATTTCACTGAAAGAAGTTAAGACTGAGGTAATTAAGGGATTTAAGATTAAATTAATCAATCAGCTAATTGATGGTAACTGACAATGTTAGATTTCAACTCAGGCAATCTCTCTCCAAACCCCCTGCTCGTAAGCACCACATACGTATGGATGCCGCACACGCGTGAGCACACACACAACTTTATCATAATACTTGTTACATTGTGCTTCCCACCTTTACTCAAAGTGCCTTGAGAGTTAGAGCCATAAATTATTTGATTTTGTATCCCCAGTTCCAACCACGGTAACTGGCAAATAAATAAGGCTTGAATTTTTAAGTGCCATAAATCTTTCTGATTGTTTCTCTTCCTCTTTTGCCTCTACTCCTTCATCTACTACTTATTTCATGATGTTCCCAGGACTTCAATCCTCAGTCTTGTCACCCTAGAGCAGATTCACTACTATGGCTTTAGCTCCCTTTGTACACTCATAACTTCCAAATTTAAATTACCACTACTGACCTCTCCTAAGATTTGTCCTTCTCCTTACCTTATGCATACTGATCCTTCTGACTAGTGTGCTTTCCTTCCTTTCTCTGACCTGCAAACTCTGAATTCAGCTCAACTGTGAGCTCTACTGAGTTCATATGTTTCTCATCTGCACACTTGTATGGTAGCAGGACTTCAGACTTGCATCATGTCTGCATATCTCTTCCCCCTAGTTGACTATCAGAAAGAACTGTGCTAGTTTCATTTCAGTATCTCAGGGCCTGGAAGAGTATATCCCATACAGTGTGCTCAAAAAATTCATTTAGTTAAATTAATTAAATGAAGAATATATTTTGAGTAATACCAGGAAGATGCTTTTCATTGGGAAGTTATGTATTAATATTCCATCAATGTTTTATAATGAAAGTAATTTGAAGACATCACAAACAAATAGTACTTTATTAACTATTTAAAAATATAGATTTAATGTAAGGAGATTGATATTATATTCTGTCTTTTTTATGCCTTTTTAATGTATAATTCACAATAGGAAGACACATTCATCTTATCACTAATACCCAAGGCTCTGCATTTTGAAGAGTCAAAAAACCCAACTTGTGCTTGCCCTTGGTCACGAGTCCACATCAGTGCTTCTAGTACAGAAGCAAATTTTTTTTCTATTAGGGTTGCAGGTCATCTGATTGGACTTTCCATGGTCTTAGCTGAATAGGAAGGGAATTAAATTGCAGTGTCAAAGGAAATTACTCATTCTAAGAAGCAGACACACATTATCTATGGCCAAAACCATCTCTGACACTCATTTATGATTAAAATTAAAAGTAAGAAAGAGGAGGCAGTTTGGCAGCACTTATATGACAATAAAAATGTGAGGACCAAATTAAATCAATGGTACCAGTCTGTGGCACACTAGATAAGAAAGTGGTTTTCTCAATGGTGTTTTAAAATTTAGAGGTGTACCCAGTGAGACAAGGAGAGGAAATGTGTGTTTGATGGAAGGGTCCACAAAGAACTTCCTTCTAGAAAAAAAGCCTCATTAAGGTTAATGCTGATAAGTTCAGATCACACAGTCTCTCATGAGAGGTTGTTAAGGATCAAACGTCTGAACCCTAAAGGTCTTTTAGAAGAAAACGTCTCCAAAACAAGCTCATTCTTTACATTGTCAATAAGCGTGCACGTGTGCTTCTCTGCTTAATTTTGTTTGCCATAGTCCCAGACATATATTTGAAATCTGCTTATATATTCTAGGGTAACGGGTGGTTACAATGAGTGGTAGAAAAGATAATTTCCAAATACTGTATTCCTGAAATAACATGGAGTTGAAGCAAAATGCATGTGGCAAGAAATTTCAAGATTATACAGCCTTAAAAATTGTGCTGAATCCTATGCCTTTGGAGGAAATAAAATTAAAACATTAGATTTAAAAGGAAGCTCAATATTGATTGTAAGGAATAAAAATGTTTTTTTGAAAGGCCATGGAACTATTTTAGTTCCTAGAATAAATATAGCAGCAAAAATAGTTTAAATGAAAAAGGCTTCTAGATTTATTTAAAAGACATGTCATCTCTTTGGCCTCTTCACACAGGGCAGCCAGAAAAAAAAAAGATTTATCAGCCAGGCTAGCTGCCTGTTAGATAACTGCGATTTGTTTCTTATATAGACCTATTTTTATACTTTTATTTTATTGCCTGGCATTTAAACACTTAAGAGGTTTTTCTTCAAACATCAGTTTTTTCAACCTAGCGAGCATTTATATTCTCCTTATGAAAGCAGACTCTTTTCAAATTCGAGATAACATTTTGCTATTTATTTTATTCTGATTCTTAAACATTTATTATATTAGGACGAGATGCTTATATTCCTCTCATGTGATCACAGTAATAGATGGTTCTGTATTTCTATAAAAATATGGTTGTGGAGCTCACTGAGAGTTAGATGCATTTATGGGATCTGTGATGTACCTGTCTGCTAAAACCCATCAGCACTAATGGAAAATTAGCAACAACTACTTGAGTAAATGCCGGTAACTGTATCTAATTTAGATCAAAATTTGAACTAAAACAAATATAAATTCAATTTGCAGGTGTTTATATTTTCCTTGAGGCAGTGCGAATTATAACAAAAATTAGCTATTTCCTGAGAAACAAATAGAAAGTGGGCAGTGGTTAAGGTTATTCAGGTAAATGTGTTCAATGCAGACTGCGGAGCTGACCCTCTCTGTGAGTGGAACAGGAATTTCTGAGCTAGTGACCGTCCTATTTCCTAGACTCTAACCCTGCAAAAGGAAGATTGCTCTAGACCCAGCCAAAGACCTAGAACTAAAATATAACAAGTATGGCCATTTTAATAACAGCCCAAAATTCCTGCACAATTTTTCCCATTGGTAGAACTCATAAATATCCAAGTGACTCTATTAAATAACATCACTTTAAATGTCCACATTTAATGTCCACATTTTAGATCCTGTGTTAAGAATCCATGGAAATTAAAACAAATATTGAGGAATTAGAATGGCACTGGAATTGATCAAGCCAAATTAGATCTCTATTCCAATTTTATTATATGGCTTTTGACAATTTTCTAGTCATTTTACTATGATTTTGGAAAAAAAATGATTGATCTTTTCTGTGTTTGGTTATGCTACTAAATGATATCAGGCTACACTTTACTATGAGGCATGGGTCAGTTCAGCATCTAACAACAAATGATAGCTGGAAAGTACTTCCATCTGACAATTTAGATATAATTTTAAATAGATTCCAGTGGAGTTCAAAATACTTGGCTTAACCACTTCAGCAGGGTAAAAGAAAAATCAAAGTAGTCTAATCAATCTTAATTTTCCATTAAGTAACTATTTGTCTTGAGTTCTTAAAACATATATTACGTACTTTATACTTAATGTTATTTTATCCTATCAAAGCCTATTGAGGTCATTTTTATTATCCCCATCTTATATAGAGATGAAAAAAATATCAAGTTTCTTTCTTCTGACCTACAGCTAGTAAGTTGTAATTTGAGTTCAGCAATTTCTGCTTGCAAAGTCTCTCCCTTTATTACAACATCACTGTTTTACAAATTCTACTGTGATGTACTAGGGACATTAATAGCTATTCTGTGAAAAAAAATGCAAGTAACATTTTTCTCTAAAATAAATGTTTAAAAGTGTATATGTAAGGAAGATAAGGTACACTTATATAGTTGTATTTATACAATAATCTTCCTTAAATAAAAAACTATTTATGTGCATAAGTGATAAAAATATATTTTTATAAGTCCAGTGAAAGATTAATAAAAAATTCAGAACTATGATTTGCTCAGGTGCAAAATAAGCATGTGATAATTTATGGGAGTAAAACACAAGAAAATGTAAGTTATTATCAATAATCTATTTCTTGGATCAGGTGTTGAATTCACATGTGGTCATCATATTGCAAAGAAAACTAAAAAGTTATTGAAGGCCAATGTACACTAATGATAATAGTTGTTATAAACTAAAAATTTTGATTAAGCTAATTTTGTGTGTTTGATGTGAGGGAGAGAAAGAGAGAAGGAGAGAGGAAGGGAGGGAGGGAGGGAGGGAGGGAAAGGAGAGAAGAAAGGAGGAATTGTTTTGCAATATTGAGAAACTTGAAGACTCAAATGAGACATAACCTGATTCACAAAAGGATGTTGTTCAATTTTCACATTTAAGCTTGGGTAGATTTTACCAACTAACTTCCATATTAATTTTGGAACTACGTTATGTCTTTTATCTTTTAACTTCAATGTGTATTCACGATCATTAATTTTTATCTTATGTTAGTTATACAACATAAATTTTCCCTTGATTTTGTGGTTGAAAGGACACTTTAAATGAAAAGAGTTTTGTGTCTGAATCAAATAAGCAAAAATTTTAGAACAATTCAAAATAAAGGTCAACAAACTTAGCTTTTGATTTCTCAAAAATCATAAAGCAATTGTTCTACATGACAGAATTATTTTTGAAGAACTCTAACTCACTGTGAAGATCATGTGATTAGTTATTTTCTTCTGCCTTAACAATCTGTTCTCATACCAACAACTAAATGGTAATAATAATTTTCTCATTAAAAAGATCATTATTTCTTGCATGTAAAACTTTCCCATAAATGTAATAGTTGTTTTATGTTTTATTTTATCTTTTTTTAAAAAAGATACTTAGATTACATAAATGTTACATAAAAAGTATAGGGGGTTCCCATACTCCCTGCTCCCCACACCTCCCATATTTTTCCACATTAACAACACCCTTCATTAGTGTGGTACATTCATTGCAATTGGAGTATTGCCACAAAGCATGAAATAAAGTTTACATTGTAGTTTGCACTCTCTCTCACCCAAATCTGTAGGTTATGGCAGGATATATAATGGCCTATATCTGTTGTTGCAACGTCATTCAGGACAATTCATAAGTCCCCAAAATGCCCCCATATTATACCTGGTTTTCCCTCTCCCTGCCCTCAGAACCTCCAGTGGCCACTGCCACTGATATCAATGATATACTACTGCATCAATGATATGATTTCTACATTCCTGGAATCACAATAAGTTTATAGTAGAATACCAGTTAGTCTAGTTTAGTCCATAGTTTGTTCCCCAATCCTGGGGATTCTGGGATGGTGATGTCCACTCCACCTCTAATTGAGAGGAGGCTGCAATCCCATAGGGCCAATGGATGGGACTCTCTTGCTCACAGTTGTAGACTCTCTTGATTCCTTGAGTTGGTAGTTGTCCATCATTGCCCCCTTGTTAGTTTCCCTGGGTGAGACCAATGAACCAGAGAGTAGGTGTTGCAACTCTGTTGAGATTCAGGGCCCAGCTGGCACACAGACAGCCTGATGATTTAAGTCTCTTTAATGTACACCTAACAACACTAGTACTAATTATAGGTTCAAATAGAAGGACAGAAGAGTCATGTGTAGGGAAACCACAACTGAATCTAACTCTATCACACTGGAGAGCATAAACCCCAAAGTAGGGCCCCTGCCAAGGCACCAAACTCCTGAGCTATCGTCACTGACTATATTGTCTGGACATCTCCACAGCCCTCAGGAGACCTGCTATTTTTGGTAGTATCTACTTTGCCAGTCAATGAGATACTGCTGAGATGTTCATAAGCATAACCTCTGGAATGACCTCCTGACTCACTTTGATATAAACTCATTTGTCTTTACCTTCTCCCCCGTTTGGTCAAGGTCTATCCTTCAGTTGCATTGCTAGTTTGTGCTTGGTAGTAATCCTTTGGTGCCAGGGAGGTTTACCCCTGGCAATCATGTCCCAAGCTGAAGGGAAGGTAAAGTATTTATATGCTGAGTTTGGCTTAAAGAAAGTCCACACTTGAGCAAAAATGAGGCCCCTAAGAGGCAACTCTTAGGCACTCTGTAATATTAGGCTAAGTTTCCATTTCAAGTGTAAAGGCTCATAAGCACAGTCATCAATATCAAGGGATTGTCAATGGACCATCCTCCTTCACTAGTCATTGCCCCTGTACCCAGGGGATTCTTGGTGTTCCATTAGAGAATGTAGCAGAGCTCCCCAGGATGAGAATTAGATATTCCTTCAGTTATTGTATGAATCTCCACCCACCGTGACAAGGCCCTATGAAAATTTGTACACATTTATATGCCTTACATGTGTGCCCAGGTGAGGTTCCTCCCATGTATCCCCCATCACTGACACCCTGCACCAATGATCCTCCCCTGCCACAATTGTGACCCTTCTGTGATCCAAAACTTCTTCAAAAATGAAGCCAATAAATATTTTATCTTGATTAAAGTTATTATTTGATTCTTAACAGAAAATGTTTTGCTTTTTCATTTTTTACTGAGCATTCTGAGCTAATATAAAGTTTGTATGTGCTTTGGCTATCTATTGCTGAGTAACAAATTACCTTAAAACAACAATAACCATTTTATATCTTTCATGGTATTTATGGGTCAAGAGTTTGGGAGTGGCTTAGCAGGCACTCTGGCTTAAGGTATCTCAGGAAATTGTAGCCAAAATGTCACATAGGGTTGCAGTCATCAAAATGCCTGACTGAGCCAGCAGCAGTCATGTGCTAGAGGTGATTCATATACCTCACAAGAGCTGATTACTAAATGTTATGGAATTTTGCAAGCCTGCAATTAAATACAGTAATTATTAAAACTTAAGTTATAAAAAGTTAAAATTAAATGCATGACATTAAAAGCAAAGATAACAGGGTGAAGATGTAGCTCAAGTGGTTGAGAACCTGCTTCCCATGTACAACGTCCTGGTTCAATCCCCAGTACTTCCTAAAAACAAACAAATGAAAAAACCAATGCTCATTGGGGAGTGGATGTAGCTCAGTTGTTAAGCACCTGCTTCCCAAGTAAGATGTCCTGGGTTCAAACCTCGGTACCTCCAAAAAGAAAAAAAAAGCAAGGTAAGAAATACTCAAACTCATTATTTTCCAATTATTTTGCTATGTTTACCATAACCCATATTCTACCAATGCATAATACAGTAGTTTTTAAAGAACCCCATGAGCAAATAAGTTTTGGAAGCAGTACGTTGTGCTACATTATTCTATTTGTAATCTCCAAAAAAGTCATCCTAGAAGTAATTGGAAGACTAATGATGTTTTTGATAAAATACCAGAGAAAGAAGTGATAAATATATTATCCATTAATGCCAGAATGAAAATATAGACACAGATACAGAATCATTTTCCCTTTATAAATATTAATTCCACAGAATCTATATAGCACCTGGAAAACTCAGGTGAACTGCTTTTGGTCTCCTCATATAAATGCCCTAGATTTAGAATTATTTCATGAAAGAATGAGAGAGAAAAGGAAGGCAGGAAGGAAAACAGGAAGGAAGGGAGGAAGAAAGAAACCCTATACATGAAGGCATAAAATTTAATGCTCAGGGGATTTTTTCACTTATATTCTAAAGTTTGTTATTAAAACTCTAGACATTCAATTGAGTTTATGAAGTTTGAACTACTCATTATATATTCTATTCACTTACCTGAGTACCATTTCAAAAGATTTGAGCTTTTGTTGGATCTGCTCTTGAATTCTGAATTTTATGAATAAATAATTTTTGTATTTCTAGCCTCTATTGTTTCACATTTGATTTTCTATGACAAGATATAATACAGCAATAGCAATGCTTTGCTTTTCCATAACAGCTTCTACAGCAAGTTTATAAAAGTATTGTCTGTTAACCTAAAGCTAAATCACATGCTGAAAAAATATGACAGGTATTTGGATGGAGAAGGGGGAAGTAGGGAGAGGGTTAAAGGGAATGGAGGCAGGGATATTCACCTGGGAATACTATGCTTCCTATACAAGCTTAGTGAAATCTTTGCAAAATGAAAGTTATCCATCATGCGTATGTAGAAATAGGTCACAGTCACATTTTTGCAATTGTTATAATCCATTTTGTTAATATAAATACCCACTCTACATTTGTGGCACTCTAATCTCATAATCTGAAGGAACAACTTGGCAAACTATTTTTACCTCAACGATGTGATTTTTATTCATACTTGACATCCTCCATCTACATGCCAGATTCTATCACTGCAGCATCGGCATCAAAGCCGGGCAGGGACCTGCACCCAAGACTACCATCTCTGTGTGTCACGTGGTCTTGCTTTCCTTCCACTTTCCAAGGAAAGTCTCTTCTTCCAATGCTGAACAAATGTCATGACAACATATTATCACTGTAAAAACTTCATAAAGAGTTGCCACTTAAGAAAATGTGTGGGCATGGGGGACACAGCCACTCCTACTTCTCCCATGGCTAATATTCTACACCCTGTCCATACACAGGCACACATCAGTGATTCAGTTCAGCTGCTCCTAGTGTTTTAAAAGGGATAATGACAAAAGCATCTTCTGGGATTGCAATTTCCCTTAGTATG
>PVKH010005211.1:0-22380 GCA_004027955.1 Chaetophractus vellerosus
TCTCTCTCTCTCTCTCTCTTTTTTTTTTTTTTTTTTTTTTTTTTGGCTATTTAGGGTCCTACCTCTGATTTTTTGTGCATTGATCTTGCACAATGCCTCTTCACTGTATTCGTTTATCCACTTAAATAACTTCATTGGGAATTTTTCAATGTTATCCATATATAGGAAAATGTCATCTCCAAACACAGAAAGTTTTACTTCTTCCTTTCTAATTTGAATGCCTATTATTTCTTTTTCTTTCCCAAGTACTCTGACTAGACCTTCTAGTACAATGTTGATTAATAGTAATGACTGGTTATCTTTATCTTGTTTCTGATCTTAGGGGGAAAGCTTTCAGCCTTTCACCATTGAATATGAAGTTAGCTATGGGTTTTTCATATATGCATTTTATCATGTTAAAGATGATTCCTTCTATTCCTAATTTTCTGAGTGTTTTTCAGGAAGAATTGCTGGATTTTGTCAAGTGCTTTTAATTCATCAATTGAGATGATCATTTGTTTTTTTCCTCTTCATTCAATTAACATGGAAAATTATATTGATTTTCTTATGTTGAACCACTCTTGCACAATAGAGATAATTCCACTCCATTGTAGTGTATAATTCTTTTAATGTGCTGTTGATTTCAATTTGCTTGTATTTTGTTGAGAATTTTTCCATCTATATTCTTGAGGGATATCGGTTTATAATTTCCTTTTCTTTGATATTTTTATCTGGCTTTGGTGTTAGGGTGATCTTGGCCTCATAGAATGAGTTATGAAATGTTCACTACCCTTCAAATTTCTGGGAAGCATTTGGTCAGGATTAGTGTGAATTCTCAGAAATTTTGGTAAAATTCAGTAAAGACATCTAGTTCTGGGCATTTCTTTGTTTGGGAGGTTTTAAATTATGGAATCAGTCTCTTTATTTATATTATTAGGTTGAGATCTTGTATTTTTTCTTGAGTTATAGAAGGTAGTTTGTTTCTAGGAATTTATCCATTCCATCTGGATTATCTAACTTCTTAGCATACAGTTGTTCTTTATTTGCTCTTCTACTCTTTTATTTCTGTGGAGTTGGCAGTAATATCCCCCATTTCATTTCTTATTTTATTGATTCCTATATTCTCTTTTTTATTTTGTAAGTCATTCTAAAGTTTTGTCAATTTTACCAATTTTGCTCATCTTTTCAAAGCATCAACTTTTGGTTTCATTGAGTCTCTAGTTTTTGTTTTTGTTTTTTTTTTTTTTCCATCTGTTTCATTTATCTCTACCCTAATCATTGTTATTTCTTCTCTTCTGCTTACTCTAGGTTCAGTTTGCTCTTCTTTTTCTAGAACCTCCATTTGTGAGGTTAGGCTTTTCATTTATCCTTCTCTTTATTTTAAGAATTTAGAGTTATACATTTGACACTGAGCACTACCTTTGTTGCATCTTATAAATTTTGGTATGTTGTATTTTTGTTTAATTTACTTCAAGGTATTTCCTATGTTTCCTTGTGATTTCATCTTTGACCCGTTGATTAAGAGTATATTGTTTAATTTCCACATTTTGTGATTTGTCCTGTTCTCCCTCTGTTATTGATTTCAAGCTTCACTCCATTGTTGTTGTTGAAGATGCATTATATGATTTCAATATTTTTAATTTTTTTTTCTAGGAGGCACCAGGGATTGAACCCAGAACCTCATACATGGGAAGCAGGCACTCAACCAGTGAGCTACGTCTGCTCCCAAGTGAAGTTGGTTTTTTCATTTGTTTGTTTTGTTTTTAGGAGGTAATGGAGATTGAACCCAGGACCTCGTACGTGGGAAGCAGGCACTCAACCACTTGAGCTACATATGCTCCTCAATATTTTTAAATTTTTTGAGACTTGCTTTGTGACTTAGTATATGGTCTGTTTTGGGAGAATAACCCATATACACTATTGTGCTGCTTTTGGGTGAAGTATTCTGTATATGTCTATTAGGTCTAGTTGGTTAATAGTATCATTCAAGTCTTATATTTCTTTATTGACCTTCTATATATATGCTTAATCCATTAATGAATGTAGTATATCAAACTCTTCTACTATAAATGTAGAACTAATTATCCCTTCAATTCATTCAATATTTGTTTATATATTTTAGCACTCTACTATTAGGTGCATACATATTTATACTTTTTATGTCTTTTTGTTGAATTGGCCCCTTTATCAGTATATAGGGTTCTTCATTATCCCTTATAACGGTTTTATTTTACTTAATGTCTATTTAGTCTGGTATTAGTATACCTTCCCCACCTTTGTTTGGTTGCTAATTGCATGGAATATTTTTTCTGTCCTTTCACTTTCAACCTACTTATGTTTTGAATTTAAAGTGAGAATTTAAGGTTTCTATAAAAGTAGACAGGATATACTTGGGTCGTGATTTTTTATCATTTCTGTCAACTTCTACTTTTTGACTGGAGAATTTAATCCATTTACATTTAAAATAACTTCTGATAATGCAAAACTTTCTTCTGATATTTGGCTATTTGGTTTTTGGAAGTCTTCTACTTTCTTTGTACTTCATTTCTTCTATTACTAGCTATTTCCATATATATTTGATTTTTTTGTAGTGAACCATGTTGAGTACCTTCTTCTATGTTTACTTTTCAGATACTTTCTTTATGGTTACCATGGAGCTTTCTTCATGTTTTCGTTTAGCTCTTTGAGCATATTGAATTTAATTTTTTAAAAGTTTTTGGTGTTTTAATTTGCTAAAGGCTGCAAAGGCAATACCAGAAATAGGTTGGCTTTTTTTGGGGGGTGGGGAGAGTTGGCTTTTATATGGGGGTTTATTAGATTAAAAGCTTACAGTTTTGAGGGCAAGAAAAATGTCAAATCAAGGCTTGATCAGGAGATGCTTTTTCTCTGAGCTACAGTTGTGGGTGTTCAGACACATGGCAGGGTTCAAAGGTGGCATCTTCTGATTTCTTTCTCCTCCTCCAGACTCTGTTTCTTTCAGCTTTTGGCTGCTGCATCTGTGGTGTTCTCTTTCAGCTTCTAGAATTTTTCTTTGTGGTATATTCCCTTCTTGGCAGCCTTTAGTAAACTAAAACAGAAATTGGTACCAGGAGAGTGGGGTGCTATCTGGTATTTGGTGCAAATGCCAGAAAAATTCAAAGGGCTTTTAAAATGGGTAAGGTGAAGATCCTGGAAGAATTTTGAGATGCTTGATAGAAAAGGCCTAGATTAGTTTAAAGAAACTTTTGGTAGAAATATGGATGATAAAAATACTTCTTATTAGGCTTTAGAAATGTTGAATGTGTCATTGCAAATAAGGAAGGTGATCCTTGTTTTAAAGTGACAGAAAACTTGGCAAAATTAACTTCTAATGTCAGATGGCATGCAGAATTTCAAAGTGATAAGCTTGGATGTTTAGCTGAGAAGATTTCCAAACTAAATGTAGAAAGTGTGGCCTAGTCTCTCCTTGCAGCTTAAAGTAAAATATGAGAGGAAAGGAATAAACTGAGAACTGAACTCTTGGGTACAAAGAAACCAGAAATTGATGGTTTGGAAAATCCTGAGCTTTTGGAAAATGAGTCTCCAGAGCAAAGTGCCCCATATGAAGACCTAAATGAATCTGGAACCAGCCATTCATTTCAGTCTAAGTCAGGATTGGAAATGCAGTTATCCACAAAGGATCTGTGAGATTCTAACTAACAGCTTGGACCCCTGTGAACTGCATGCAAAACCAACAAATTTTTGTGAGATCTGTATGGATGGAACCATTGCCAGCCTGAACTAAAAGGGACAAAAGAGAGATCGAAGGAGAAATAACTTTAAATTCAGAACCAGGGAAGCTGAGGTTTGGACTAAATATTAAAACATCTTTTCAGGCCCCCACAGAGAGGATGGGTATGCCCCAGAACTTGAATAGGGTGGGCCTTTTGCCTTGTTGTTCAGGGAGAGTGTTACCACCCCAGGCTTCAGAGAAGGTGGAGCACATTCCCCAGGGCTGGGGAGAGATTGGCTACCACCCCACTGTTCTAAGGGACTTGAGCCTGTGAATCAGAGATTGGGGAGAGTCTGGCCATCACCCCAGTGTTCTCAGAGGCTGGGGTCTAGAGTCTCTGCCACCCCAATGCTTGTTGAGTGTGTAGCCAAGAACATGGCCGCTGAACAAGCCTATAGAAAGTGTGGGACTGCCACTCCTTCAGCCCCCAAGGAGAAGCCATGGTTGTATAGATAACTGTTAGGCTTCGAAATCTATTGGACTATGCCCTGCAGGTTTTTGGAACTGTTTGGGACACAAGACCCCTGTTTTCCTTCCAATTTCTCCCTATGGCAATGGGAACATATATTCTATAACTGTCTGTTCTTTGTATATTGGAAGCAGATAACTTGTTCTCAGTTTCACAGGTCCAGAGCCTGAGGAGAATTTTGCCCCAGGACAGACTCGCCTGTAACTGATTTTGATAAGACTTGGACTTAGTACTGTTACTGAAATGATTTAAGGCTTTTTGAAATATTGTGATAGAATGAATGTATCTTGCATGTGAAAAGAGCATGCATTTTTGGGGTCCAGGGGTGACATGTGGTAGTTTGAGGCTTCTGTGGACTCCAGACAATTATGTTCTTAAATTGGTCCATTCCTGTGGGTGTGAAGCTATTGTGAACATTTTATTAGGTCAGATTCAGCCAAAGGTGATTTGATTAGATTACTTCAGCAACACATGGCCCAGAGTAAGTCTTACTCCTCTTAGTGGAGTCCTTTATGATCTGGAATCAGCAGAACCACAAAAACAGAGAGAAATGCCCAGAAGCTAACAGAGCCCAGAAGAGAAGACAGAGACTGGCAGATGCTGCCATGTGCCTTGCCAGATGAGAGAGGAATCCAGGACCACCAGCAGCCAGTCTTTGAGGAGAAAAGCATCTCCTCTTGAAGCCCTGATTTTACATTTTCATCGGCCTTGAAACTATGCTTTTAAACTAATAAATACCCATTGTAAAAGCCAACCCATATCTGGTATATTGCCTTGACATCCTTTTGCAAACTAAACACTGGTATATCCAAAATCTGATATTTTTTTGGTCATTTCTGAAGTTTTATCCTGCTACTTCAGAAAGGCTGTTTTTTCCCGTTTTTTTGTTTATAATCTTTTGCTGCACACTGTACATTTTAGTATATTAACATGTTAACTCCAGAATTTGGTCCTGGAGCTCTCTGTTCCTTATATTTGTATCTACCTAGTGACATGCCAGAGATTTCTTGGATGCCAGGAGCTAACATAAACAAGCAAACCAAGGCAAAAAAAAAAAAAAAAAAAAAAAAAGCCCACACCTTTTACAGTCTTTGCAGATAGCTCTGTGTTGGCTGGTACTCTCCTTCAGAGTTTAGCCCTCCTACCAAGGTGAAAGTGTGAGGTCCTCTCTCCATTTTTTCTTAGCATGTATCTTGTCCTGGTCATGTGCTTGAGGCCTTAGGAATTCTGCTTTATACAGAGATCTAAATGCCCTTTCTCCTCTGAAATAGAAACCCCCTATTCCTGGGTCCTCTACTGCATGTCTTGACGCTGATAATTCTAAACCACTGCTGCTTTAATTTGATGGTTTCTTAGACTGCCTACTTCTACATACAGGGCAAGTTCTGAAACCACGAATCAGAGACAGTTGCCCTGATTCATTCCTTCTAGCTGCCATCCAATAGATTGGCACTGACAGGTAATCATCACCTCAGTATCCACAGTGAGGTTACTCTGCTCCCAACAGAACAGGGCCATGACCCATAATGAAAACACAGGTCAGGTCCACACTGCAATTGGCAGGGAATGGGGGTGGGCAGCAAGGGTGCCATGAGTTTCTCCTACCATTTTTAAGCTACATTTTCTTGATTTGGCATTTGCCCTGTGTGATGGTTAGGCTAATGCGTCAACTCGGCGAGGTAATGGTGCCCAGTTCTTTGATCAAGTAAAGCACTGGGCTAATTGTAATAGCGGGGGATTTCATGGACTTTAATCATCCCTGAGTTGATTGCATAGATGGCTGGTTACATCTACAGTCAACTGAGGAGATTGCTGTCAGCAGTTAGTGACATCTCACCCAATCAGTTGAGAGCCTTAAAAGGGGAAGTGATTTCAGCATTCAGAGACAGAATTTCCATCTCTACTTTGGGCAGACAACGTCTCCTGGGGAACTCATCAAGGACCTTCATTGGAGCCCCTGGTTTGCAGCCTGCCCTGCAGAATTTGGACTTGTACATTCCCACAGTTGCATGATACAATTTTATAAAATCTCATACTATTTACAGATATCCCTGTCTGTTATGTTTCCCTAGAGAAGAACACTGACTAATATAGCTTGGTACCGGGAGTACCTCTTGAGAATGAAAGTCTTAAAAATGGGATTTCTGAATTGGTTCTGGGATTTATGCAATTGGCTCTCTATTCTGATTATATTCAAGGACACCAATGACTCTGTTTCTAATAATCAAAAGGTCACTGACAGTCCATGGTATGAGTTGGCAACTGGATATGGCTGCTTCCATGTTTATAAGAGACAAGGATTTGGGTGAGAGTGTTTTTAACACCTTATCAGACTTTTGTGGAGTTAAAAGGTACAATAATGTTGGCTGGCTGTTCCTAAATATGATGGTTACAGTTACAAAATAAAAGAATGAGCTGAAGGCTTCAAATTTGCGACGTAAGTGCTATATGAATGATGTGAAAGTTCCTATGTATGCTCTGAAGGAAAATCTTGTTTCATGCAGCTGCAGACTTGAGATCTCTGAAAACCAGACTCAGAGTCTCATTGTATGAATAGAAGAGTTACAATGGAAACTATAATCAAAGCCTTGCAGGTGTCTGCTGTTAAAGTGAGGTCAATGATTGGAAAGGAGTGGAATTTTGAGGATTAGGATGGAGATATATGGGTTGAGATGATAATGGTGAGGACATGAAACCATAAATTCTGCTGAGTCTTTGCCAGATAAACCTGTAATGGTCTGCCTTGAGGAGACCACCCAGTGTCAAGCTTGCATCACCCAACCTCTAGCCTGCCCCAATGAGTCCAGACCTCCTCCTGCCCTGAGTAGGGTACCACCCAACCTCAAGCCCTACTACCCAATCTCCATCTGCCCTAAGGTGTCTTGACCTCCTCCCTGCCTTGAAGAAACTATCACCCAACCTCCAACCTGTCCTGCAGAGTCTGCCATCCTACTCCCACCAGAAGAGATTAATCGTGTCTCATCAGATGAAACTGCAAGGGAATGCCTAAGGTAATTGGCTTGCAAGACTCTTCTAATTCTTCCCCTTACCCACCCCCACCACTCTTGTTCTCTTCCAGACCTATAACTAGGCTAAAATCACAACAAGCTCCCAAATGTGTAGTACAAAGTATCACCCACGAGGAAGTACACTATACTTTAAAAGACTGCATGAGTTTTCCAATTTGTACAGACAGAAATCAGGGGAATATGTGTGAGGATGGATATTAAGGATATAGGATAATGGTGGAAGGAATATAAAGTTGGGTTAGGCTGAATTTATTGATATGGGCCCACTAAGCATAGATTCTGTATTCACTATTGTAGCTCAAGAGGTTAGAATGGTGTCTGACAGACTGTTTGGGTGACTGGCTAAAACATGGCCCAAAAGTTGGCTTACAATACCTGAAGTGGAGATGCCTGATTTAACCTGGTATACTGTAGGTGAGAGGATCTAAAGGCTTAGAGAGATTGGAATGCTAGAATGGATTCACCACTTAAGACCTGTCCACCCACCCCAGGAATGTCCAGAGGACACACCTTTTACCAGGACTGTGAGTAATAAATTTGTGAGACTAACTCCATCTTCCCTGAAGAGCTCAGTGGATGCTTTTCTCTGTAGGTCAGATATTACTGTGGTAAATACTGTCATGGAACTAGAATCCATAAACACCATGGAGATGGTCAGATTCCGGGTTGTAGAAGCCAAGAAGCAGCACTTAATCACCAAAGACAAGGTGGGTGTGGCTACCACAATGAAAGGCAAACTCAAAGCAACAATCAAAAGAGTCTGAGTCACATAGACCTATGGTGTTGGCTGATTGATCATGGGGTACCTAGAAGTAAAATAGATGGGCAGTCTACCAAATTCCTACTTGATCTCTATAAGCAGAAGAGTTCTAGGTCTAGTGAACAAAACCCTAACTTGAATTACAGAAACAGAGAGTCATGGCCCCTCAATCAATTCCCAGACTTGAGACAGTTTACAGACCTAGAGTCCCTTGAATTAGTGGAAGGCCCAGTCCCCTTGGGGAAGGATCTTGTTACATTGCCAAAAACTTATACTGGTAATCTTCCTCCCATCTTCCCCTAAAGAGACCTACAACCTTTTTCCAGAGCAACTGTGCACTGGGAAAAAGGAAATGTTCAGACATTTCAGGGATTATTAGACACTGGCTCAGAAGTGACATTAATTCCAGAAGACCCAAAACGTCACTGTGGTCCACCAGTCAGAGAAGGGACTTTTGGAGGTCAGGTATGGAATTTTAGCTCAGGTCCATCTCACAGTGGGTTCAGTGGGTCCCTGGACCCATTCTGTGGTTATTTCCCCAGCTATAGAATGCATAATTGGAATAGAAATAGTAACTGGCAAAATTCCCACAATGGATTCCTGACTTGCAGAGTGAGGGCTATTATGGTAGGAAAGGCCAAGTGGAAACCACTAGAACTACCTCTACCTAGCAAAATAGTAAATCACAATTTACTATTCACATTTCCTGGAGGGATTGCAAAGATCAGTACCACCATCAAGGATTTAAAGGATGCAGGGGTGGTGATTCCTACTACATCCCATTCAACCCTCCTATTTTGCCTGTGCAAAAAACAGATGGATCTTGGAGGATGACAGCAGATTATTGTAAACTTAACCAGGTGGTGACTCCAATTGCAGCTGCTGTTCCAGATGTGGTATCATTGCTTGTGCAAATCAGCACATCCCCTTGTACCTGGTATGCAGCTGTTGATCTGGCAAATGTTTTTTTTTATCAATTGCCATTAGTAAGGACCACCAGAAACAGTTTGCTTTCAGCTGACAAGACCAACAATATACCTTCACTGTCCTGCTTCAGGGGCATATCAGATCTCAAGCCCTATGTCATAATATTGTCCATAGGGACCTTGATTATCTCTCCCTCCCATAAGGCATAACACTGGTCCATTATATTGATGATGTTATGCTAACTGGACCTAGTGAGCAAGAAGTAGCAATTACTCTAGAATTATTGGTAAGGCATTTTCCTGAGAGAAGAAAGGAGATAAATTCAACAAAAATAGAGGGGCCTTCCACCTCGATGAAATTTCTAAGTGTCCAGTTGTGTGGGGCATGTTGAGATATCCCTTCTAAAGTGAAAGATAGGCTGTTGCACCTGGCCCTTTCTTTGACAAAAAAAGAGGCACTTTTTTGTCTCTTCAGATTTTGGAGACAACATATCCTCATTTGGGTGTGCTACTTCAGTCCATTTATTAAATGACTAGAAAAGCTGCTAGTTTTGAGTAGGTACTGGAAAAAGAGGAGGCTCTGTGACAAGTCCAGTCTGCTGTGCAAGCTGCACTGCCACTTGGGCCATATGATCCAGCAGTTCCAGTGGTGCTGGAAGTGTCAGTGGCAAATAGAGATGCTGTCTAGAGACTTTGGCAAGCCCCTGTAAAAGAATCACAATGAAGACCTTTAGGATTTGGAAGCAAAGCCCTACCATCCTCTGTAGATAACTACTCTCCTTTTGAGAAATAGCTTTTGGCCTGCTACTGTGCCTTAGTAGCAGCTGTTTGCTTAACCATGGACCAGCAAGTTACCTTGAGCCCTGAGTTGCCTATCATGAACTAAGTATTGTCTGACCCACTAAACTGTAAAGTTGGCCATGCACAGCAGCACTCCATCATAAAGTGAAAGTGGTATATATGTGAGCAAGTCCTGAATGCACAAGTAAGTTACATGAGGAACTACCCCAAATGCCCATGGTCACCACTCCTGCCACATTACCTTCTCTTTCCAGTCCATGGCTATGACCTCTTGAGGAGTTCCTTACAATCAGTTGATTGAGGAACAGAAAACTCAGGGCTGGTTTACAGATGGTTCTGCATGATATGAAGGTCCCACCCAAAAGTGGACAGTTGCAGCACTGCAGCCCCTTTTTGGGATATCCCTGAAGGGCAGTGGTGAGGGGAAATCCTCCCAGTGGGCAGAACTTCGGGCAGTGCACCTGGTTGTTCATTTTTCTTGGAAGGAGAAATGGCCAGAGGTGCATTTGTACACTGAGTCATAGGCTGTTGCCAACGGTTTGGCTGGATGGTCAGGGACTTGGAAGGAACATGATTGGAAAATGGGTGACAAAGAGGTCTGGGGAAGAGGTATGTGGATAGACCTTTCTGAGTGGGCAGAAAACATGAAAATATTTGGGTCCTAACTGAATGCTAACCAAAGGGTGACTTCAGCAGAGGAAGGTTTTAATAATAAAATGGATTAGACAAACCTGCTCTTTGGGTAGCACTCAGCCTCTTTCCCCAGCCACCCCTGCCATTGCCCAATGGGCTCATGAACAGAGTGGCCATGATGGTAGGCGTAGCAGTTTGATATTATTTTTGAATTTAAAAAATACTGATTATGTTTGTAAACTGGTCTGTTCCTCTGGACTTGATACCCTTTGTATTAAATTCAGAGGTTTTACATTTACTTGATTAAGTCAAGATTACGCCTTTGATTTGACCACATCAGTAGGGCGTGACTCAGGGTTGAGTCCCCGCCCCCTTGGTGGGCTGATAGAAACAGACATTCACTCAAGAAGACACACAGAAGAAGCCATAGGAAGGAAGAAAGTTCCATAGATATGGCAGAGGAGAGAACTGTGATCCTGCGGCCCTGAGAAGAAAGATGAGCCATTTGCCAGATAGTTTACAGCTGAAGAAAACAGAGCAGCTGTGCTGAGGAAGCCCAGAAAGAAACAAATCCTATGCCAGCCTATAGCTGAGATCAGAAGCTGGGCCCATAGAGCCATAACAGGAAGAAGGAAGGAGAGAACAGGCCTGCCATCTTACTTCAACACATGGCAACTGACTTAGTGAGAAGGTACCTCTTATGGTGTCTTGAGTTGGACTCTGCAGGGCCTTGTAACCGTAAACTTTTACCCCAAATCAATACCCTTTATAAAAACCAATAGATTTCTGGTACTTTGCCTCAGCACCTCTTTGGCTGATTAATACAGTAGAGATGGAGATTATGCATGGGCTCAGCAACATGAACTTCACCTCACCAAGGCCAAAGTGGCTACAGTCACTGCTGAGTGCCCAATCTGCAGCAGAGACACACTCATCCCCTGATATGGTACCATTCCCCAAGGTGATCTGCCTGCTACCTGGTGGCAGTTTGATTACATTGGACCACTTCCATCATAGAATGGGCAGCGATTTATTCTAACTGGAAAAATATACACTCCAGATACGGTTTTGCCTTCCCTGCTCACAATGCTTCTTCCAAAACTACCATCCTGGGACTTAGAGAATGTGTTATCCAACACTGTGACATTCCACACAGCATTGCTTCTGATCAAGGAACCCACTTCACAGCATATGATGTGCAGAAATGGACACATGCTCATGGAATTCACATGATGTTCTCCATTCTGAAGTAGCTAGATTGATAGAACCATGGAATGGCCTTTTGAAGACTCAATTACAGCACGAACTAGGTGGTAATACCTTGCAGGGCTGGGGCAGTGTTCTGCAGGACGCTATGTATGCTCTAAATCAGTATTCACTCTGTGGTGCTGTTTCTCACATAGCCAGAATTCATGGGTCCAGAAATCAAGGAGTGCAAATGGGAATGGCCCCATTCACTATTACCCCCAGTGATCCACTAGGAAAATTTTTGCTTCGTGACCCTGGAACCTTAAGCTCTGCTGGTCTACAGGTCTTAGTTCCAAAAGGAGGAGTGCTTCCAACAGGGAACACGACAATGATTCCATTGAACTGGAAGTTAAGACTGCCACCTGGCCACTGTGGGCTATTCATACCTCTGAATCAACAGGCAAAGAAGGGAATTGCTGTACTGGTTGGGGTGATTGATCTTGACTATCAAGGGGAAATAGGACTGAACCTATAAAATGGAGGTAAAGAAGAGTTTGCCTGGACAACAAGAGATCCCCTAGTGTGCCTTTTAGTACTACCATGCCCTGTGATTAAAGTCAGTGGAAAATTGCAACAATCCAATCCAGGCAGGACTAACAGTGGCCCAGAATCTTCAGGAATGAAAGTTTGGGTCACCCCACCAGGCAAAGAACTATGGCCAGCTGAGGTGTTTGCTGAACATAAAGGGAACAGGGAATGAGTAGTGAAAGAAGGTAGTGATAGATTTGAACTTTGACTATGTGACCAGTTACAGAAATGAGGACTGTAATGGTCATGAATATTTCTTCCTTGTTTTGTTATGAGTATGTTTGTATATGTACATAAAATGAATATCTTTGTTTCCTTCCCTAACCTTTCTCTTTATATGACATAAGTTGAACTAGTTTCATGCCATAATATTTAAGGATGTCAGATTTAATAATGAATATTACCCAAAGACTTGCACCCTTTTCTGGAAGAATTTAGTGTGTTTCTGGTTGTAAACAGGACAGTTGAGTATTGTTTGGCAGAAATATATATATGTTATTGTTTTTAATTATATATGGTTTTAATTTAAGTGTGTTTTTAAGCATGACTTAGCAGGGGTCCTTAACTAGGGGTCTGTGAGATTGAATTAAAATTCAAAAAAACATTATTCTTGTAGGGGACGTGTTGGTGAGGGTGTGATATATTTATTAAATAATACACAGTATAGTGTGGACTTATTAAGGGGTCATGGTTTTCACCTGACTGGCAAAGGGGTCCATGGAACAAAAAAGGTTAAGAACCCCTGGTGTAAGGTGATATGTATGGCTGCCAGGTTTACAAAGGGTGGACTGCATTGGTTAGAATAATGTGTCAACTTGGCCAGGTAATGGAGTCCAGTTGTTTGGTCAAGCAAGCACTGGGATAATTATAATACGAGTGCATTTCATGGACTTTAATCATCAGTGAGTTGATTGCATAGATGGCTGGTTATATTTACAATCAATTGAGGAGATTGCTGTCAGGAGTTAGTGACGTCTCATCCAATCAGTTGAAGGCCTTAAAGGGGGAAGTGATTTCAGCATTCAGAGAGAAAATTCCCATCTCCACTTTGGACAGACAGCATCTCCTGGGGAACTCATCAAGGATCTTCATCAGAGCCCCTGGTTTGCAGCCTGCCCTACAGAATTTGGACTTATGCATCCCCACAGTTGCGTGAGACCGTTTTATAAAATCTCTTACTATTTACAGATATCATACTATTTACAAATCTCCTGTCAGTTCTGTTTCCCTAGACAACCCTGACTAATGCACTCCATTACTGAAACACTTTATCATTTTTGCAGAACTCTGAGGAAGATGGCTCTGCCAGTTTTTACTACTTGTTTGAACTATCTGTGTGGGAATGGGAACCCTGGAACATCTTATGCTGCCACCTTGGTAGACCAGAAATCTCTGCTTTTTCCCCTTCTCTCTAGCCTTTCTTTTTGTTATTTTTATTTTATATAACTTGAACTTTCTCTTTATACCATCCATATCTCTAATATCAATTTTCTATCTTTTCTTTTTTTAAATCTCTGCCCTGTATTCTGGTTTTGTTATTTCTCAACCTTGTATTCCCCTTGAGTAGAGTTTCCCAATTCTCTCTTTCTCTCTGTCTCTCTTATTTATTTATTTCTATGTATAACTTATAGCTTTTGCATATATAATTTATTGACTTTGTCATGTAGAAAACATCTATTCAATTATTTAAAATCATCTTGCTCTTTATTCTGTTTCTTTGTTCTATCCTCCAATTATTTTAAAAACCAACTTCATATTTTCTTTAAGATTCTTCCATTATTCCTTCTTCTTCTCATGGTATCAGCTTTCCCTTTTTTTCTGTATTGCTTGTTCACCCTCGTTTTTTTCTACATTGACTTTTCTTCCTTTCCATTTCCCTTTCCCTTTCCTTTTTGATACCTTTGTGGTTTATAGTTCTCTGTTTGTGTACGTGTGTGTGTAAATTCAGCTACAATAGAAGTTTTTTGATTTTTTTTTTCCTGCCACTGTGGGCGTTCTATCAGCCTTGAATAGTGAAAATGTTCTTACAGAGCAATGCTTTATTTCCTTCTTGTCACTAGAGGTTTTATAAATTTTGAGAGTATTTTCCTGGACTTATTTCTTGGCTTAAAATTCCTGTAGTATAATTTGAACCTCACACCTTATCATGGGTCTAATAGGTATGAGGTTTGTGTTTCTCAAAGAGGCACATCTTTCCCCACACCCAGAACCTGGAGCAAGCCACAAGATGCCTTGCTATTTCTCCTAAGTAGTGCATATTTTTTTCTGTACCATTTTTATGGTTTGGTCAGTTTTTCAAGGACCTTGATTCTTATGCATATATCTCAGTTTCAGCTCCTTTCTTATAGTGACTCTGTACATGCCTAGACATTAAAAGTCAATATTAAACCCCCTTGACATCTATAATCACGTACTGTACCACAGATCACTACCCTAGATCCAGGGCTACCAGAATATAATCAAGAAATAGCTGTCTATTTTTCTTTGTTTCTGACATTCTGAACATTTTCTTTATTTTCTTTTGTAATCATTACTATGTGTATGTGCCTGTGTGTGTACACTGTATTTATAGTGTGTTTTTGTTTGTTTGTTTGTTTCTATTTACTTATATCAGGAAAAGGTCTACCTCAGCTCAGTCTACCATGTTTTCAAACTGGAAGTCCTTTGAACATTTTACATCTTTTATTGAACACACCACTTTCTTCTGATCTTATTTTTAAATATTTATGTATTTTTATTTGTCCCTATTTGGATTTAAACATGCTTGCAGGCAAAAGAGCTCTATTTTTTTTTTTACATCTCTGATGATAGTCATACCAGGTACCTAAATATTTGTTAAAATAATTAATAAAACAACCCTGATTTTCAGCTAATGAAAATTCTGTACACCCTTTGTTGGTTGTCTGTTAGTCTTTTTTTTTTTAAAGATTGATTTTTCATTTATTACATATCCCCCCCTTTCTGCTTATTCTTGCTGTGTTCATTTTTGCATTCTTCTGTGTCTGCTTGTCTCCCCCCACTGCTGTGACCTGCCGAGTCAGCTCACTGTGCGGCAGCCTGCCTGCCCTTGGGGGCCTGCCTGCTCTCGGTGGCCTGTCTGCTCGCGGGGGCCTGCTCTGCTTGCGGTGGCTTGCCCTGCCCACGGCAGCTTGCCTTCTCAATGCGGTCTGCCCGCTCGAGGAGGCCCTGGGAACCGAACCCAGGGCCTCCCATGTGGTAAACCAGCACCCTACCAATTGGTCTACAGCTGGCCCCTATGTTAGTCTTAAATGCTCTATCATTTCTCTTAAAATAATAAAACAGTGTCTTTAGCTAACTTGGAAGGCTACTAAAATGTTATTATTTAACTTTTCTGATAGCTGTGTTTTATCATCCCTGAGGTATTTTTGTTGTTGTTGTTGCTTTCCTTTTAATTTACTTCTATTTATTAATGAGAGTACCTTGCTTAAGGCAGCTACTTAAATAGTGTTTGTTGATTTTGTTTTTGTTAAGAGAAAACTAAACTCCATATATTTTATAATATATTCTATTTAACTACATTTTCCTCCACATATAACTTGTTGCTTGGTTAGGATTTTTAATATGATTTTCTGAGAAGTTAATTTATCTCATCATCAATTTGTTGGTTTATCTTTTTACCAACTCATGCTTTATTCTTGTTTCTTTGTGCTTAATATGGTGTTAAATGATTATATATCCTTTACAATATATGATTAATTGTCATCTGTTTTACCCAAGTATTGAAAAATAGTCATGAGCTTGAATTGCTTCTAAAATGTAATTAAAATAAAAAGTTTACATGAGCCTTTCATTTTTAAGTATTAACTTACCAGCTTGCTCCCTTTAGCCCAGATATCCTTAACTAATTTTGAGAAGAACTTTTTGCAAAACAAATTTTTATAGGTAATGCCTCTTTCTTCTTTAAGGAAATATCTGACATAATTTTGAATGATTGGTTAAGTACACAGGTATAATATGTTGGTAATCCAGTGCATTTGTTTTTTATTTTGTTCCTGGTATTATAATTATCTATTTATCAATTAAATAAATTAACACTTTAATTAATTATTTGCCTTTAACCTTGCCATTTGTGATTTTGCTCATCTTTCATCTATCAAAATTTAGAAAATTAATTACTAGAAACCATTTTTTTTACTGACTTAGCTACTGGAGTTTGTTGTAATGATTTTTCTACAATTATTTGTAGTTTGTAATATAGTAACAAAAATTGGGTTCACATAGCAGTTGGGCACTTACCTTATATACCAAATTGCATTGCTCTTTCATATGTAATTTTGGTAATACTAGAAGTCCAAGTAATGTGTTGTCCTTTGAGGAAGGGGGAAGGGATTTGAAGCATTTGATGAGGAATATCTCTAAAAATGTTGAAGGAAACAGAAAAATCTTTACCATTGATTAGCAAATTTTATTATTTGTCAGTATTTTTGTATGCTGTAAATAACTCATCTTCGAATAATCCATTTGCGTAATTAAATTTAGATTGCAAATTTTCCTTTTCAAATATTTTGACTCTTATCTCTTTGCTTTTCTATTGTATCTTAATTGGTGTGGTCTGTATAAATGGACAATAAATTATATATCTTTGTTATAGAGATCAGACATTGAATAGAACTTGGTATTCATCCCAGACAAAATTATGATTGAATGTATTTGCAAGATTAAAGCACTGAATTTACTTTTTTCTAATTAAAGGCAATTAAAGATTTCCAGACACAAATAAAAGACAATGAATTGAGGAATAAGTGTAGGAGCAAGTCCATTTGCAGGTGAAAAGATGTGCCTTTGAAGCAGAACCAGCTGTATTTTCATTGAAAGAATAACAGTTTAGGAAGCTTTTCTGCATGTGCTTGCTTGATAGCATAATGTACTCATAAGCAGCTTATGCAGTATTCAAAAATAACAGTGCATTAATTTTTAAAGCAGCACAGGCAGAGGAAGCGCACTACTGCCACATGATGATAATGAGTGTGGATAGTGTAAAGTAGACTGTTGAGGAAAAAAAAAACAATGAGCTTCTGAAAAATGAACATTTATAAAACAATAACTAGTTATTCACATGATAATGAGCTTGGGCAGCAATATCAACAAAGGGCAAAGATGCAGTCTTGTTTCTGGGCAAGACTAAGGAATTGAAAATCAAAGAGGCAATAGCAATTATCTATTTTATTAAAATAAGGAGACTCCCAGTAAAACCATGGCATAGTTTAAACTGACTATTGCTTTAAATATAAAATAAGTCATGACATAAATATAGGTTTTTATGTTGAATTACCATATCCTTCCCTACAATAATATAATATTATTATGGAAAATGATAAATAAGGTACCAAAATATTTGTGATCTTTATTAAATATATGTTTTCCTATCTATTTATTGTTCTTATAGCAACAATACTCATGCTAAAATTAAATGTCTTTTAATCATACTGAATATAGAAGCAAATGAACTTTTAATGCAGATAACATTTACTGATTATTGATTATAATTGAAAATGGCTTTTTAAAGTAGTCTGTTTAAAAAACAGATATACAGATGTCATAAAGTATATGTAAAAGTTATGAATATGTTTAGCACCATCTTTGCTACCAAAAATCCAGGCATAATTTGAAAATTATTTTATATTAACACTTGCTTTTCAACTACAATTTTGATTTTAGTTGTTTTTCATAATGCTTACTTAAGACTTGAAGCAGCAAATCCTGCTACTTATATACCATGAAATTGTCAAGTATATATTTGCTTTCAATATTTAGAAAAATAAAATAGAGACAGAGTAGTTTGGTTTGTTTAAGTTGCCAGAATTAGGAGCTATATACATATTAGATGAATTATAGTCTTCTGTAATTGGAAAAAAACATGATAGGTAATATTTTAGGGTAGGAATGATTAAAATGACCCCAGGGAAAGTATCCATTCTATTTGCGCCTTAATATTATAAGAATGTAAGCCACAGCAGGAAATATCCATGATTCCAGAGACAAACAAGAAATAGAAACTGGTGGTGGAAAGAGAAGGTCCCTCAGAGTCAAGACTCCAGTTCATGTCAAACCCAGCTAAACCCTTGTTCTTATTTTCTCCTGGAATGTGAGCCATTAAATTTATTCTCTCTCTGTCTCTCTCTTATTTTCAAGTTAGTTCAATTTGGAATTCTGTCACTTACAATCAAAAGAATTCTGAAGGGGATCTAAGAAGATTCCTAGCATTCTCCATAAATACCTAGATATGCCCCAACCAAGACTGAAGCTGCTGTTTTCTAAGTCTAGAGTCTTGAGTAATATTCAGTCTTCCTTTAATTCTATTATTATCTAGCCTATAAGAAGAAGAAGGAATATTTTTTTTTTAATTTTGATAATGGCGTTTTTACAAGGACATTAGATGTGAAGGGAGAATGGGCATTATATTCTAGGAGCAAGCAA
This sequence comes from Chaetophractus vellerosus, assembly GCA_004027955.1. Taxonomy (NCBI): domain Eukaryota; kingdom Metazoa; phylum Chordata; class Mammalia; order Cingulata; family Chlamyphoridae; genus Chaetophractus; species Chaetophractus vellerosus. Next base: position 18,563 of record PVKH010005211.1, read on the forward strand.
AGAAATATAGTATAGGTGCAGGCTACCATTTTCAACTCCGTAGCTAGTCATATAGTTGTAATTTAGGACCTACCTCCTCCAATATTCATTCTAGATCCTGTCCCTTTCACACATCTTAGTTTGCTAAGATTCTTTGCTCCTAGAGTTAACCCAAATCTTCATTCCTTTGGACTCTAAGCCCTTGATGATTCTACTACCATAGTTGTAATGGTACATGGAAATTTCATTAAATTTTACCGTAGGTCAGGTAGTGTGTGGGTTACCCCAGGGGTTCTCTCACATCTTACTGTATTCCTCTTGGCCTAAACTATGTATAAATAAACCATTTTATCCTTCATAACCATCATCAGTTACCATAGGCAGCACCTCAATTTCCCATGTTTGGCTGTTTGCTTGTAGGCACAATAAACTGCTTCCAATTCAACAGAACTAGTACTATGTCTTTTCTTAGGTTATCTTTCTTTGTGGTTAAATTGTGCACAAAATATACCACTCGTGGGGGACAAGTGAGGGGAATAGGAAGTTATCGCTCAATGGCTGTAGGGTTTCTGTTTGAAGGGATGAAAAAGATTGGTTAATAGATGTCAGTGATGGTGGCATAATATTAGTTATAAAATATGTATCAAGCAATATATTATTTAGTTTTGTTGGTGATAGAACTTTGTATAAGTAAAATCATTCTGTATATATTATGTAACTTTTTCTACTCAATATTGTTTTACAGCTTCCTTTTTGTTGTGTATATAGATATAGTTCATTCCTTTTCTATGCTTTATGGCATTCCACTGTATGTTTCCACTGGTATTTTCTATATTTTCTCCTGGTTTTAGACAATTGGGTTGTTTCCAGATTTATTTTTCTATGAATGCTATTATGAGCAACTCTACTATGAATATTTTTAGCTATGTCTGTTGTTAGGTTCACATGTACAAGAATTTCTCTACAGTATATACCTGGTAGAAGAATATTGTATCATGGTGTATGGATAGACATGACATTTCTAAGTAATGCCAAACTGATGTGTGTGTGTGTGTGTTTATAAGATAAAGTTGTACCTATAGCCCTTTCTTAAGGTTAGGTAGAGTACAAAGTGCAGCAGCTTGACCTTTGCTTCTTAGAGGTAATCCTGACATGAGTCTGTGTGATTCATGCAGGTGCAAGTATCTCTATTTTAATAGAATGTTCTTTCTTCTTCTTACGTATATATCCAAGTGAAGCATCTCCAGATCTCTCCATATCTTATCCAAAGTTTATCATCATATCATTGTCCTAATATATTGTGGAGTGGTGAAGCAGTTAAAGTCTCTGGGAATCAGATTGTAGCACTGAGATAGAGAGTTGATCTCTATTTCTGGAGCAGGGCTGTGAAAGTATACTACTGTCCCTTCCAGTAAAGGTAGACAGACTCTTGTGATATCTGTGATCAGAACTTAGAAGAATTCATTGGCTAGACTAATCAGCTAGTTTTGGCCATGTGCTAAGAGCTTTATTATTCTGCTATGGCAAAAAAAAACTCTAACATAAGCTTAAATTTTCTGTCATAGTCAGTGTGTCTCTAAGACCAACCAGCCACATTGAGAAAGTAAGTAGATCTGTAAAAATAATCACTGTGACTGACTATGTCAAGTTTTTGATGGTGAAGTCAATCTATGAAATTTCTCTGGGAATGTGCACTGCCTTTTATATTATCGTTTTAAGTGAGGAAGGGGAGTAATATTTTTACCTCGTCCTTACTATCAAATTATCTCTCATATTTCACACATATCTGGGAACGATGCTGGAAATCCTATCTATTTCCAAGCTTGTTATTCAATTCCATAGACTCAGAAATTGTGAAATGAACATAAGATCTATTCTGGACTACTAAGACTACCATTATGAATTGCTCTTTTTTTCCATCACATATTCTATTAAGATTTCTTTCTAACTTAAAAGACTTCAGTAACATTTTGGCTGTTCAGGAATTAGTGTTTTCTGAGATTTTTCATTTTTGTGTTCCCGTTATATTAAGTTATCAATATACATATGGCTCCCTCCCTAACTTCATTCAGATAATGGGTCAAGTGACTACTTATTAAGGAGACCTTCCCTGAGCACCAAGTCTAAAGATCCAAAGATCAGGAGCAAGACAAGGATGTTCACTCTCATTGATCCTCATCAGTGTTTTACTGGAAATGTTAGGCAATGCAATAAGGCAAGAAAGAAAAGGTATGCAGATTGGAAAGAAGAAATAAAACTACCTCTATTCACAAATGACATTTTTGTCTATGTAGTAAATACTAAGGAATCTACAAAAACTTCTAGAACTCATAAGTGAGTTTAACAAAGCCACAGATTGCAAGGTAACACATAGACTTTAATCTTATTTCTACACACTAGCAACATAAAATTGGAGGCCAAATTTTAAAAAAAACAATACAATTTACAGTAGCTTCCCCAAAAGTGAAATACTTAAGTACAAATCTAAGTAATATATATACAATATTTGTGTACTACAACACGCCGATGAAATGAAATCAAAGAAGACCTAAATTGTGCCATGTTCATGGATTTGAAGGCTAGCGATGTCACTTCTTTCCACATTCATCTGTAGAATTAGGAAAATAGCAATCAAAATATCAGCAGGACTTTTGTAGATATAAACAAGCTGATACTAAAATTTATATGCAAAGGTTAAAAAATATTTGAACAGACACTTATAAGATAGTTAAAAAGTAATTTTGTAGGGAAAAAAAAATCAAAGTCTGAGGAATCACAGTACCTGATTTTAAGATATACGATAAAGTTACAGAATTCAAGACAGTGTGATATTGGCAGAGCCATAAAAATATAAATCAGTGGAACAGAATAGCAAGTCCAGAAATAGAGGCACACCGGTATTACCAGTTAATTTTTGACAAGGTTAAAAGTAGTTTACAGTAGTGTATTCAACAGTGGTTTTGGGACTACTGGACATCCATATAAATAAATAAATAAATAAATAAATAAATAAATAAATAAATAAATAAATAAAAAGTACCTCAATCTAAACCTCTCATCTTACAAAAATGGACTAAAAATGGATCACAGATTTAAATGAGAAACATAAAATTACAAAACTTCTAGAAGAAAACACAATCTAAGTATGTGTGTATCAATAGTTCATTTCCTTTTATTGCTGAATGGTATTCTATTTTATGATGTATCAGAGCTTGGTTATTCATTGATTCATTTAAGTAACTCCTGTGACCTGGGATTAGACAAAATAATTCTTAGACATGACACCAAAGCAGGATCCAGAAAAGAAAAATATGTATTAATTAGACTTCATAAAATGTAAACACTTTTAATTTGTGAAAGACCTGGTTAAGAAAATTGAAAAGACAAACTAAAGATGGGGAAAGAAATACTTGCTTATCATATATCCCACAAAGGATTTGCCTCTAGAATGTATTTCTTTTTTTTTATTATTTTTTATTTTTATTTATTTTATTACATATCTCCCCTTCCCCCCGCTGCGGCGACGCGCCGAGAGTGGTCACTGCCCAGGCGCGGCTTTCCCCACTTGTGGGCGGTCTCTGCGTCCGTTCACGGCCAGCGCTTGATTCAGTTCGTGGGTGGCTGGCTGCACTCCATCCACGGGCGACCTGCCCTGCCCGTGGCGGCTCTTGCCCTTTCCGTGGCAGCTTTTTGCCCTGCCCACGGCGGCTCCAGCCCGCCCATGGCAGCTTGCCATTCTCAAGGCGGTCTGCCCGCTAGGAGAGGTCCCCGGGAATCGAACCCAGGGCCTCCCATGTGGTATGCCGGCGCCCTATCCACTGGGCTATCGAGCCGGCCCC
>PVKH010005212.1:0-22386 GCA_004027955.1 Chaetophractus vellerosus
CTAGCTAAAAACTGTTCTAAATACTTTGCTATACTATGTTCCCTTTTTAAATCCAATACTTTTCCCCCATTATTTGATTAAGAATGCATTTGATTCTTTACAATTACGTGGAATATAATGACCTCCACATTTTGACACACACACACACTCACACACAAATCCTTGAGGCCATCTGTTTTACTTTGCAAAAAAATTGCTGGGAGAAATATGCCAGAAATGGATTGGCTTTTATAATGGGAATTTATTACGCTAAAAGCTTACAGTTCTGAGGCTATGAAAATATTCCAATCAAGGCATCATCAGAGATGCTGTCTCACCGAAGGTCAGCTGCCGGCGATCCTGGACTCCTGTCGTGTGGAAACACACTACGGCGACTCTGCTGCTCTGGGGCTCTGCCTCCTCCTCCAGGCTCACTTTCTCCCCAAGCTCAGCTGTGGGTGATCAAGCACATGGCAGGGCACAATACTGGTCCTTTTGTCTCTCCCCTCTCCTCCATGCCTCTTTGCTAGTTCTGCCTTGGCCTGTTCTGTCCATGGCTTTTCTCTCTCTTGGGTTCCTCTCTAAGCTCCTGGGTTAGTTCTCTCTGTTTCTGTGGCTTTTTTTCTCTGTGTGTCTCTGTATGTTTCTTCCATTTATATAGGACTCCTGCAAGAGAACCAAGACCCACCCTGGGTCATGCTTCACTGAAGTAATCCAAGCAAAGCCCCCCAACCGAACCTATTTCAAACAAAGGGTACCACACTTAGAGGAATGGATTAGCTCCAAGAATATGATCTCTTCTGGTATCTACAAAAAGCTTCAAACTGTCAAACCATCTGTTATGTCGACGGTCATAATAAGAGAAGTAGTTACTTCAATATTCCCCTATCAATCATCTAGGGAAGGTATTAAGAATAAAATGCTTGTTATAATGAATGTTATGGAAAAAAATGAAATAAACCATGCTGAACAAGTTACTTGATCATAACATTATTTGATTTATGTAGATGTAACCCAAATGTGTAGGAGGAAAAATTATAATGTCAAAATGGCAGGATTCTTCATTGGACTCATGACTCTCATAGAGAAATCAATTCACAAATATTACAGATTTTACATTCAGGAATGCATTTTAACTTTGATCTAATTTAATCTCTTCTAATTATTTTAGGGATTATAATGTCCCTTCTTTCAGAAAAGGAAAATGAATCTGACTTGACCTGATGATCATCATATTACTAATACATTGGCTACATATAAAGTAATTAAGATGATTTAATAGTTTCATGTTTGCTACCCACCTGCTTTGTAAGGCTTTAACAAGAAGCCAATATTTACTATCTAATCAGGTCAAAATGTTACTCGAATTTCAAATTACATCTTTGTTACATTCAAAAGGTAATTAAAATTCTAGACTTGTTAAAATTTAAAGCCAATATCTGAGTTTAGCATGAAAAGCAGTAATTTAATTTTTCAACAGTAGCATTTCTTTGGCAGCACCCAATTCCCATCATTACCCCAAATTTTTTTGAGGGACTTTCCCATCCCTATTTATTTTCTGTATTTAATGTCATTGTCCCTACTTCCACTTCCAATGGTAGGCACTAGTTAGTTTGGGGTAATTAATATATACCATTAGTTTGGATATAATTATCAGCTCAGGAATGGGTAAAAAAAGGATCAGAAACAATGAGATGCAAAATATATTTCCTAAGACTTCTATGAAATTAGAAGTTTTTCTCTTCTAAGGCTAATTTTTTATTTAAAAATTATTTTAAATTTTATTTTAGTGTTTCCTGTTTTTCTCTTCCACATTGTTAAACTAATAGAATTTCTTCATCAGGCTTACTCTTCTGCTTGTGCCACAATTGTCAATGTCGGGCAGCATTAAAATCCTGCATTATTTCCGAAAGAACTATAACCTTCCATTGATAGTCTGTCCAAACTGGGAAGGGCACATAGAACAGAAGGAATGGGTAGACACTTGTTTTATTTGTTTGGGTTGTTTTTGTTTGTTTGTTTGTTTATTTGTTTGTTTGTTTGTTTTTGGTTTCTGGTTTACTAGTGTTTGAGCCTGCCCTGCTGTACCTCATGCTGATACAATAGTCTGGTGTTATTGTCTGAATAAACTTTTCCCACTGCTCTCTTATACTCTATTTGGAATCTTGGATTAGAGAGCACAGGTTTTTAGGGATGTGATTTAGTAATATAATTAAAAATAATTATATCTCAATATTCTTTGTAGTAAAGTAATGGAGCCTGAGTAGATTAAAGCTTACCTAAAGCTAAACTAGGAGTAAAACTCAAATATCCTTACTGTTACACAAGTATTCTTTTCATTGCACCATTTTGAGCACTCTCTATTTATTTACAACTACTCTTTGTGCTCTCTTGACTTATCAAGATTTTTTCCCCTTTTATGTTTGTCTCGAGATTTTTGATTTTATAATTATCTATATTCTCAGACTACATTTTTCATGATCTGGCTCCCCTGACCTAGATCCCAGGTCATATAACCATCATATATTTTCTTGTTCATTTAACTTTATTCTCATGGTAGATTGAGTTATGTACCCAATCTAGACATAATCTTAATCTGCATTCCTATGGGTATGAACTCATTGCAAAGAAGATCTCTTGAAGACAGTAATTTTAGTTAAGGTGTGACCTAATTAAATGAGGTTGAGTCTTAATCCAAATTACTGCAGGCCTTTAGAAGTAGAAGAAATTCAGACATAGTCAGAGAAAGCTGCACAGAGGAGCCAGAAGCTGAAGGCAATGGAAGCTGGAAGTCAATGGAACCCACAAAAGAAAGGAATGGACATCACCGTGTGATGCAATGTAGGGATACAAGTCAAGGAACCCCAAGGATCGCCAGCAGCCAGTCCAGAATGTCAGAATTTGGGGGGAGAAAGCATCACCTTTCTAACTCTGTTGTGCAATTCTCCTAGCCTCAAAACCATGAACCAATAAATTCCTACTGTTTAAACCACCCAATTGTGTGGTATTTGTGATAGTAGCTTAAGAAAACTAAGGCAGTTCTGAAACCACTCTGACTGCATTTACCCCAGAATTCACATTAGCATGCATTGAACAATCAATCTGTCTCTCTCACTCTGTCTTTCTCTCTCCCTCTGTGTCCTACCTCCCACTCCTCTAATCAATGGATCTCTCTTTTGGTAATATCTTATTTGGATTGCTTGTGCCCTTCCAGCACTCCTACTATACGTTAGTTTCCCAGACATGAACTCTTCATCCACATGACTTCACCTTGTTGATTATTCAGTAGCCAAATCACAAGAGATTTTGGAAAGTAGTAGCTTGTGTTTATGAATTATGTACAAGTATAGAGTTTTCAGATGAAATCGAATTCTAAGTTCATTTGAATGTCAGCTAAACATGCTTATAATAAAAAATTCAAATTTAACTGGACATCATATATTTTTATTCACATCTGGCAACCCTATACAGAGAGCACTAGTCTTTAAGAAATTCTTACCTCAGTACAATCAAATTACATTATTTTCCTTCATTCTTCCCTAAACTGTATTGTGCCCAATCTGTGAATTTCATTCAGAGTTAATTCCTATGAATTTTCTCCATTTATTTTTTGTGTTTGCTATTGCATAAATACCTCCAAGGGCTGTGGTTCTAGAAAAAAGAACCTATTGATTTGGTATAATTTATTTGACTAAACACTTCCCTCTTTCCTTGTGGACCAGCATAGAATTACTTATCTAAGCCCTAAATATCTTTTTGCCTTTTGTCACTTAGAATCTCAGCAGAAAATAGAGAGAACAATCAAATGCTACAATGGAGAGGATTTCGATAAACTGACAATTTACAGAGGAGTAGACAGAGATAAGGGAACAAAGAACAAAGGTAAAAACTTCCCTAAGAATAGCAATAACTAACAACTATTAACATTCCTGTACTGGAAGGGCAGGTGTAGCCAGAATGCAGAGAAAGCTGTAGGCCTGGAAGAGAAGCCACCCAAAAGGAGAAGTGCTGATGGTTGAGGAACACATCCATTGCCCCAACAGTGGCCTCACAGCAAGAGAGTAGGGACAAAACTTAACCTGATCAACCTCTCCTGCACTCAGAACAAGGGTGTCTCCCATTATCCAATCTCTGCTGGAAGCCAGAGAGCAAGCAGGGCCAGGTGATAAATTTCTTGGAGGTCAACACAAAGAGGGTGGGGAATGGATCTGAAGAGTATTTGGCTCTGAACAATCAAAGAAATAGGGCAAAAACTAAATATTTAAACCTATGCATAAAAAGTCGTACAATATCCTTTTAAAAATTAAATCTCTAATTCCAGATGTGAAATGATTAATGTTATTTTTCATTGGATTTGGGGCTTTTTAGACAATTTAGTGTAGACTTTTCCATGAGTAGATTTTGTTAACTTAATGGTTGGGGAACTTACTATCTTTCAAAAAGTGCTTTAAATAATGATAATCAATGTCTGTAGGGAGATGTAGGCATGAACAGCTTCAGCTTTGTGGAAGTATAAACTTGTAAAACCTTTGTAGAAAGCAATTCGGCACTTTGTATCAAAGGTGTAAATGTGTCTGCAATTTTATTCTACAAGCCGCAGGAATTTATTCTAAGAAAATTACCTGACAAGTCCATATGGTGCATATAGGTATAAAGATGTATATATGAGAATATTTATTCACGGTTACAAAACTTGGAGACAACCTAAATGTCCATCATTTAAAGAAATACATTATGATACATCTATAAAATACTAGGCAGATTTCTTTTTACCATGGATGTAAAGGAAAACAATTGTAAATTTGAATAGACAGTCTCACCACATTTTTTTTTAGGAAAAAACCTTTCCTTGTGTGTAGTACATAACTCTAGACAAATGATAAAAAGTATACTACAATGTTGATAAAGACAATCTATGACCAATGAAATAATAGGTGATTTTTACATTCTTCTTTAAACAGCATTTTTTTTCTAATTCAGGTAAATGGTGTTGGCATTTACATAGTAAAATTCAGCCATTTTAAGTATATACTTCAAAGAGTTTTGACAAATGTGTACTGTCGTGTAACCACCACAACAATCGATATATAGAAGGTTTCCAGTAAATTCCTCTCATGCCCTTGGTTGTCAAACATCTCTCCCCACCCAGGTCTCTGGAAACTGCTGATCTGATTTTTGTTGCTATAGTTTTTTCAGAATGTCACACAATGGAGTTATATAGTATGTAGTCTTTTGTGTTTGGTTTCTTTCAATTACCACAATGCCCAAAACTCATCTATGTTATTGTTGTTATTTGAATTGTCAATGATCGTTAAGTCATCTGTGAACTTTGGACATCTGAGATAGATATATATTGTGCCTTTTCCTAGCGAGAATTCTACAGTAGTGAAATGGTGTTAGTAGTTTACTTCATTTTATTACTGAGCGGTGTTCAATTGCATGGCTGTGCCAAAACTTGTTCGTCCATTCACTAGTTGATGGACATTTGAGTTGTTTCCAGTATGGGGCTATTTTGAATAAAGCTACCATAAACCATCATGCACAGGTTTTTGTGTAGGCAAATGTTTTTGTTTCTCTTGTGTAAATACCTAGGAATAGAATGTCTGGGTTGTATAGTAAGTATATATTTAATTTTATAAGAAACTGCCAAACTTTTTAAAGTTATTGTACCATTTTGCATTCTCATCAGCAATATATTAAAGTTACAGTTTATTTCTATATATTTTACAAAGGGTATTGATTACTTTTATCATCATCAGGTAACACAGTAAAACTATCCCTATTTAAATAGGCAATGGGAGTAAAAAATTTAAGAAAAGACCTTTTGGGACCTCCAAAGTTTTAGGGTAACACATAAAATCCATTAACAGCATGTGTTGGTTTCACTTGATAATATAAAATAATAGATAGCTCAACAAATCTAGACAATATATCATGGCTATTGATGCATCTTAAATTAATAATTATTGTGCTAGTAATTTCTCTTTACCAGCCCCTTAATAACTTATGTCTGATGCTTTCTCCACTCCTATACATAGCAGACACTTAAAAATGTATTTTATTGTAGATAATACACATTGTAAGAGGCTTTTTCCCTTTGTCTTATTCTTCATCTAGGATTTAATGCCTTTCTGATTGTATGACTCCTCAGTTGTTGATTTCTGTCTCCCTCTTCCTGATTCTTTCAGCAGCAGAGAGCACAACTAAGGATCAAGACTACTTTCCTCTTATCATTTTTATTCTTCTTTCCTAAGCTTTTATTATAAAAATCTTCACTGCTTTATAGCCATCTGCTTTACCTCTATTTCCCAGTTCAAACTCTATTTTCTCTTTTTTTTAATCAGTCCCTACAAAAATGACACTAAATTCTCATATACTGAAAATGAAATTTGTATACTAGGATGCTGTGCACACGGAATTTGCAGTTAAGTATTATTCAGCTTTCCCCATGACTTACTAGAGTACATTTCAATTTCAAAGGAGAAAGAAACAGGTAAATTGTGCAGATCTGATTTCTTTCTTCTATTGACATTACCTTATTCATTTGAGGATTTAGTTTTCTTCTATTTACAGCTGTCCCTAAATTAATTAATTATTGATTGGTTTACCTTATATTTCTGAAAAAGATATGCAAAGTAAAAAATAAAGGAGTCTGTCCCAATTATATGAATTTGGCTTGCCTTCAACTTTCAAAGCTATGGCTTATTCTACTGTTTATTGAATGCTGCCATGAAATTAATCATGGTTCTCTTAAAGGGAGTTTATAAGGTCATTTGGCCCATACCTTGCCACCAAGCGGAGTATCACTTCCAATTATTGGGGGCAATGTAGCAAGAATTTTTTAGGGACAGATAAAACCATCACGTGTGGCTTATAACTTGCCTTCTATCGTCAACTGAGCTGTAGTTGTATGAATTACTTTGACTGAGTTCAGTATACATTTTATTAGTGCTGTTCTCTTCTATTGCATGGAATGCATATTGCTAACCTATTAAGTAAAATCGCTTATAGATGTAAATTTTTTATGACTTTTAAAATGTTAATGTATGGCTTGTTAAATGTTAAAGTAGTAAATAGCTTCCAGGAGCTCATATGTACTAAATTTCATTTTGTAGTTCTCAGCATTTAAAGAAGAATTCATAAGATATTTGTCAAGCTAAGATTTTTATATACTTGCAGCTTTTAATATATGATTGTACAAAGATATTAGGGTAATTAGAAGATAATGTCAAGGCCATATCAAAGTGGACCTTTGCCAGAAAAGAGAATCCTTTTGCTAGTTGGCAAATATCAAGAAAGTTTTGGAAGAAAAATATTATGAAATATAAGTGTTATAAATCTTAGTGATTGCTACTAACTGAGACTATAGCTTTCTAGCTTATCACGCCAAACCTATGCTTTTCTGTATAAGACTGTTTACAATTCCTATTTATTTTAAAATATTTATTGTAGATAAATATACAGTTTTTTGAGCTACTCTAGCTCAAAATTTATGAACAGGAAAACCAAAGGGTGTAATATTAAAGACCTTACCCAACTTTATAGAGTTAGTGAATGTGAACTAAAATCAAAACTGTGTCTCCTATGGACTCCCTATTTTACTCACAAGGTAAAGGGCTGGTAGAACTAAAGGACTGGTAGCACAATCTCCAACCCAGGACATATTAACAGGATACACAGAGAGGCTGGTTGCACAATCTCCAACCCAGAAAACATTAACAGGATATCCGGAGAGTGAACATCAGTAGTTTCCCAATCTATGGTTCCTTCCAGGCAGTGATATTAATGAATAAAACAGGCAAGATAACACTGAAATTTAACCCATGACTTATTATCTACCCAGAGGCCGTGGGAGAAGCAGCAGGTTAGCAGACCCAGAAACTTAAACACAGGCTCATACCTGACAGAAAACTCAAATTCTTGGCCTTCGTGACATCACTCTTTTTCTGAGGACCACAACTCTTCATACTTTCAACCTAGTCTTTCCCAAAATTCTATAGCCCTTCCTCTAAGTTCTGTTTATTTCATTTGCACTTAAAAAGAAAATGCATCACTATAATGTGAAAGTCTACCTGAGCAATGAGCAGGCCAACTTGAAAGAGACTTTGAAACCTAATTTATAAATGAAATAATTGGGGCTTTGCTCCCCTCATTTGTGTGGTTGTTTTCTATTCTTAATTCTGTTTCTCCAGGGAGTCTAGCAAACCTCTACAATTTTGTCCGCAGTTTACTAATTTAACACATTTTATTTCTAAATGTCAACTCTAATTCTTTTCCCTTTTTCTATAAAATAGATTTGTTTTCTGAATTCATCATTTCTTCCTACTCAACAATCCTGATTGTTTTCATGTTCTTTAGTAGAAAATCTATTTTAGAACTACCCATCTGATTTTTCCTCTCATCACTTGGCCAGAATTACATTCCAATCCCAAACCTAAACCAACCATTTTCAAAGGAATTAATACCAACATGATTGGCTTGGGCCAATCACAGAATAAATTACTGATATACATGGTTATTCAGAAGGGAACATATACATAGTAAAAACCAGAATCTACTAACAAGGAAGAAAGAAAATAAATAAGGAGTAAATTACTAAAACTTGCTGCTAATCTTTCAGTTTAAAGGATGCCAATGTGTGCTGCAAGACAATGTGGTCAACACACAGAGAGAAGCAGAGTAAAAGAAAATGACCTGACAGTTTTGAAAACCCCATTTCCAATTTATCCTGAAGTCCAATTGTATTTCTTTCCTTTCCATGACTGTTGTTGTTTACATTTTATTGGGTTCCATGAGCCTTTAAATGTTTCTTTTTGCCTAAGCTGTTTCAAACAGGTTCACTGTTACTTGTAACAAAATTAATATACTTCACCATATTACCTTGTGACTTTATTAAAGTGATATATGTGTTTGTCTTTTGTACATGACTGGAAATTTCCTTCCCAAATTTTATGGGATGTAAGGCTTCATGCCATCTATCAATTTCATATACCCAAGAAAGGTCCAGGAATGAGCTTATATTTACCAGCCATTTTATAAGACTATCTTATGAGCATTTTCGATTTCTATTCCCAAATATGTGGATTTATGATAATTTATAAATATGATAATTGTCCTAAATTGAATTTTCTTTTTTTTTGATTATTTATGAGGTTAGAGAAGCTGTTTACTAAGTCACATTAGAATCACCATCTTTGATTCAAATGAGAGTCTGACCCAAAATAACTACATCCTTTACTTAAAATTTGCATTTTGTTCTTAACTTGTCATATTATGCAATTTACACTTTTACATTTCTAATATGATGAAATATTTATCAAAATAACAGCATTTCAACATTTTCCTTCTTATAAGTGGAATGAATTTGAGCACATAATCTATAAGTGTTAAGCTGTTAATGGTCTCCCATGGGTTTTATTTCTTACTGTGACGCTTCAAAGATTTCCTTGGGGTTTAGATGAAGAAAATTTTGCAATTGATGTTTATCAGCATGAAAGTCTCCCTAAGTCTTGTCCTTTAAGGAGGGGAACTTTTTAAATGAACAGTACTTTTGACCCTTGTCTGTGCTATGACCTTCATTGATTAATTTTCTTATGAATTCACCCTATATTGTTGATTGTAATTCTAGAGAAAATGAAGGCAAAAACAATGCTTATTTTTGGTGCTTGGAACATATGCTTGCTTCTTCCCTTTTCACCCTTTGGCATCTAAACCATTTACCCTATTTCCTTTACAATGCTGCTCTGCCGACCTATCTTCCATCAGAGCTGTTAGACACCTTCACACAGAAACCTACTTTATAATCCAAGATCCAAATTGCAAACTGATTAATATAAAAAAGCTGATTTTTAGACCTTTAATTTGCATACTTCTGTTGAAGTGCTTTCACTTTTAAATCAGAAAAGAGAGGATACTAGCCTCATGAAAACTGAAGAAATAAGGATTTTTGATAGTCCATATGGATGACATTGATTTATGACGTTAAAAGATTGTTATACAAGCTTAAAAAATAAAATGGGGCTGAGTGGGTGAATGAACAATACATATTTCCAGTAAATAAATAAATAATCAAGCCATTTTAAGTTAGAAAAATGTCAACAACAACAACAACAAAAAAAAAAACCCACAAAAAACTAGCAACCGTTGCAGAAACTTAAATGAACTGTATTGCTCAGATAGATAGGAAATTTCTAAATTAAGGACAAGTATCATGGTAGTAGATTCTCCTAGGCCACAGGTCTGCAAATTACAGTCTACTGGTCAATTCTGGCTGACCACTTGCTTTTTAAAATAAAGTTTTATTGGAATACAGCCATACCCATTCATTTTTGCATTGTCTATGGCTGTTCTCTTCCTAAAATTGCAGTATTAAGTGATTGCTATGGAGACCATATGGTCCACAAAGCCTAAATATTTACTTTCTGACCCATGACAGACAAGGTTTAATGACCCCTGTGCTATTAATTTCCCAAAAGACCTGGAAATATTATGGAACTATTGAGCTTGTATAAAGGCATTATATGACTAAGTACATGTTATAGAATGGATTAGGGTACATTCTTTAAAAAGTACAACTAGAAACTGCTTGGTTGGTTAGCAAGCCAAAGTTATAAATTATTTTATGTTCTGTTTGGCCTGAATGAAATTAAATAAGCTGTGGAGACCTCCAAGGCCTGATTTCCTTGGTCATACTAGGCAAGTGGCACAGAGGCTGACCTGAAATACATCTAAAATCTTGCCCCCTCCATTTCTTGAAGATACCATGGAAATTATAACTCTCTGAAGTTGAGGTTGCAGTGTTAACATTCCTGAGGGAAAATGTTTACTGTTGCAATGACTATGGTATATAGGCAAAGTAGAAAACCTTATCAGCATCTAAAGCTAGCAAATAAATCTACAGCCGGGAGCCTGTGCCATACAAACCTGGAATTATGCAGCTTGAGAAGAGAGACAAAATTTCAATAAAACTATATATGCAAAGGTAAAAGCACAAGAGCAAAGCATAGATGAGGGGATAGTTGTACTGAAAAACTAAAGTTAAAGAAATTACTGCAATTGAGTGTATGGCTTAGCCCTCAGATTTCTGGCAGCAAGAGCAAAGAGAAAAAACATGAAGACAAAATTATGTACATCAACTGGATAGGAACACAGCATTTTCCTATTAAATGGTTAGCATTTGTTACATGGACAGTATGTATCTCACTTATTTTTGCCATGTCTCTCTGTTCCAGATAGATCAGAAATAATTAGCATCACTTCTAAAAATTGAAGTAATTAAATCTCATGTTTAGACCACACATCTGAGTGAGGATTATTTCATATTAAGATTTCCATTAAGGATAACTTTAATGGATTTAAAATATTTACTAATTTTTTCCCAAAAAATATCTCATTAGACCAAACAACTTTTCCCAATAGAGAAGAAATATTTGAATAACCCTAATTATGCACACAAACTATCTGGTTGTGTGTTTTTTTAAAATTTTATTCTTGAGAGATGGTATCAAAAATGCCACATATCATTTTAGAGAGGGAGTGTTCTCTATCTGTACTATTATTCAGTATATGCCATGTGACCATTTGGTGAAGCAAACAATTTTTAATTTCAATATCTTTATATACCTTAAGTTAAATAGTTTTTTGTTGCTATTTTTGTGGGGTTTTTTGTTTGTTTGTTTGTTTTGGGGTGTTTTTTTTTGAGGTACAAGGGCCCAGGCATTGAACCCAGGACCTCATATGTGGGAAGACGGTGCTCAACCACTGAGCCATATAGGCTCCCGAGTTGTTGTTTTTTTTTTTTTTTTTCATTTGTTTTTGCCTCTTCAGGAGGCACAGGAAACCAAACCCAGGACTTCCAATGGGGAGGCAGGCACTCAACTGCTTGAGCCACACCCACTCCCAATAGTTGTTTTTCTTGAAATGATTTTTAATTTGGGTAACTAATTCAGCTGCATATAACAGATGCTTGATTACAGTAGTTTAAACACACATGGATCTGTTTTACTTATATTAACAAACAGAGTTTCTGATACTGGTTCTGTAACTCAAGAATGTCAGGAAAATGCCCTCTGCAATTCTCTTGGAGTCTCCACCACAGGGAGGATGTGCAGAACTACATTGGGGAAGGACATTGAGGAGGAAGGTAAGCTGAAGTTTGGTCTTACTCAATGTGAAGTTCCAGAGAGACAAACGAAAAGCCTTAATGAAAATATGGCTACTCTGTGCAAGAGTTGACCCTCCCTATAATCACTTATCCTCCATATATTATTTTACAGGCTGTAGAATCTATAGTTGAATGTGTTAACATGTAGCAGTTTGGCAATTTGATATAGTTATGAATTCCAAAAATAGATATTGGATTATGCTTTTAAACTGGTCTGTTAATCTGGACATGATTAAGTTATGATATGGACATTGACTGGGCTATGTCAGCAGGGCATTGAGCCCTGCCCCTTGGTGGGTGGGGTCTCAAAGATAAAAGACATGGCAAAGGACAGAGTTGGAGCAGTTTTTTGATGTTGGAGTTCTGATGCTAAGATTTAATGCTGGAACTCCAGGAAGTGTACACACGGAGGAGCTTGGTCGTGAGGAAAGAAAGAAGGTCCTGGGAAAAGAAACAAGCTGTTTGCCTGATAGTCTACAGCTGGGCTTGTGGAGAGAGGCAAAGCCTAGAGAGCCTCATAGTCTACAGCTGATCTTGTGGAGGAAACAGAGGAGTTGAGACTGGAGAGAAATGGAGTCCAGGAAGAGAGGAACCCAAGAAGCCTGAATGCTGGCAATCATCCGCAGCTGTCTTGCTCCAACACATGGCAGTGGACTTTGGTGAGGGAAGAAACTTAGGCTTTATGGCCTGGTAGCTGTGGACTTCTACCCCAAATAAATACCCTTTATAAAAACCAACCCATTTCCGGTATTTTGCATCAGCACCCCTTTGACTGACTAATACATGAGGCAAGATCTTTTTTTTCTGTACCAAACTACATGAAGGTCAAAAGTTAATTCCATAACTTCATTTTATTTCTTACCCTGAGGGATTTTCAACTTCTTGTCTAGATATTGAGCACATAGTCCCATTAGAAAAGTTATATGTATGATGTTTCCCAAGCTAGAACATGTATGTACATTTTAAAATGTCTAGTGGATCCATTTTTCTTTTTTTTTTTACCTACAGGAAAAATAAATGATGTGGAATTAAATGCTTTCTAAGTTGAAGTCCCCTTTCTTCAGAGATTCTTAGACAATAGTGACAGCCACCCACTGCTTTATGCAACAGTAAACAGGTTGATTTAGATTACAGTCATTATATCAGCACACATAAAAAGAAAATATTCACATGTAAACAAGATTGGACTAAAGCTATGCACTTACTTTTCCTTTGAAAATGGAACAAGTTGGCAGCCTTACCAATAAACTGTGCTCAGTCCTATCTTAGTCTTCAGTTTGAGTTTTAGAATGCTGAGTCTTATGGTAATTGCATATTAAATCTACATACTTAAAATGAGTTTATAATGGCTATTATCATCAAAACGAATAGGGAAACAATTAACTCTGATTAGCCTTTTTATGTAAAGAGTTACCTCCTTATTTTGGCATTCAGTTTACAATCTTATTGAAATTAGCTATGAGTTTGAATAATTTTATTTATTTATTTTTTATTTCAATAGTGGAATAACAAATGAGTTCCTTAATCTTATATATTTCCATAAAAAACAAAATTCTAGCACTGTTTATTAAAATGTACACCAATTTCCTTAACTAATTTTCTAAAAAAGAAGAGCAAAAGGCCCAAAGAAAGCTTTCTGATGTTTTCTCTATTTCAGTTTGAAACTCAGCCAACTCAAAATAACTACTATTAAATTCATTATTGCACTTTATATTCTCCCCTAAATGATTAATTTTCACAGCCTCAAGTTACTTTCAAAGGTAAAGATTCTTTGGTAAGAGAATAAAGACATGACTTGGTAAACATATTGATGATAAGCTTGAAATTTCCAAATACTACCATTTTTGAAATATTGTGACATTATTCATACATTTATTTATATTCCACATGTGAAAGAGTGTGCATTTTATCAGAGAGATTCCAAAATCTATAGAATAAAATAAGGAAGATTTAAAATAGTGACTCTCCATAAATCAAAGCCACATTCCCTTTGTTTGTTCCTAGATTACTGGAGCACTGACTGTCTTGCTTAGGGGAGAGGGGATTATTTGACTCATGCAAGTTATTACTGGGTATGAAATCCCAGGTGACATCATGACACAGCCTGAACTTTCTAGCCCGTGGTTGTACAGCCACAGCACTCAATTCTTTTTTTTTTTTAAAGATTTATTTTTTATTTATTACATATCCCCCCCTTTCTGCTTGTTCTTGCTGTGTTCATTTTTGCATTCTTCTGTGTCTGCTTGTCTCCCCCCTGCTGCGGCGACCCACCGAGTCAGCTCACAGCGCGGCAGCCTGCCTGCTCGCGGCGGCTTGCCCTGCTAGTGGTGGCTTGTCCTGCCCGGGGGGGCCTGCCCTGCCTGCAGCAGCTTGCCTTCTCAAGGTGGTCTGCCCACTGGAGGAGGCCACGGGAACCGAACCCAGGGCCTCCTATGTGGTAAACCAGAGCCCTACCAATTGAGCTACAGCTGGCTCCAACACTCAATTCTTAAGGAGAGTTTTCATGTCCTTCAAGATCCAATCTGCTGCTCCATGCTTGCCTATCAGTGGCTGTGACTGGAGCCCTTAGCAGAATGAATTGCAGCTTTGGAGTTCTTTGGGGTAGTTGCAAATTACAGAGGGCAAAAGCAATTATTGGGTGATTTGTGTTTTTCTGAAAAGATGGTGGCAAGGCTGGTTGTTTCCCCAAGGATATGAGAGATAATGTAGCATGGAAGTTGATTTTTAGAAATTAACTTAGGTTACAGAAAAGTAAATTGGGTTTTGTGGTCTATGGTGCTAAATACAGTAAAAAAAATATGTGTGAATAAAACATTTCCTTACATTATTTTCATTTGTTACTCCTATCACTATCTCCATAATTTCCCATTTACCGACTCATTATCATTCCATATTGTAGAATTTCAGAAGCAGATTTCTTAAAACACTTGAAATAATTTTCACCATAAATATTCAAACATTAAATGTCATCATCATTATTTTCTGGAAGTGGAAATCTTTGGCATAATGTATTCTCAAGCAACCATTCTCACTTTGTTAAAAGATTTACTTTTCAGAGCCAGGACAAAAAAAAAATCTGCCCCCTTCAATATGTATCTCTATTTTTAACATCTTTATTGAGGTATAATTTACAAACTATAGAATTCACCAAAAGTAAGTATACAATTAAATGACTTTTTAAGATCAATAGAATTGTGCAACCATCTCCATAATCCAGTTTTAAAATATTTGCATCACCCCAAAAAATCCCCTCATTCTCATTTGCAGTTAACCCCCACTCATACAGTCAGCTTTAGGCAACCACTGATCTGTTCAGCTCTTACAGATTTGCCTTTACTAGATATTTCATATAAATTGAATCATACAATAAGTAGCCTTTTGCGTATAGTTTCCCTCATTTGAAAGTGATAATTTTGAGTTTCTTCCATGTCATAGCACTGTGGGAAGGAAAATAATGGCCTGTCAAAGGTAGCCACATCTTAATCCCAGGAATTTTTGAATATGTTACAAAGGAGAGGGGAATTAAGATAGCAGATGGAATTAAGGTTGTTATTCAACTCTTCCTAAAATAGGAAGATCATTCTAGTTTATCTGGTGGGTTCCATGTGATCGCAGAGTCCTTAAATGTGGAGGACGAAAGCAGAAGAGTCAGAGCGATGTAATGCGAGAAAGACTTAACCGACCATTGCTAGTTTTGAAGATGGAAGGAGCCCAGGAGCAAGGGATGTGGGCAGCCTCTAGAAGCTGGGAAAGGCAAGAAAACAGAATCCCCTTGAGAGCCTCCAGAAAGGAACATACCCTGACAATTTCAGCCCAATAGGACCCATTTCATATTTCTGACCCCCATAACTATATAATAATGAATTTGTGTTGTTTTAAGTCACAAAGTTTGTAGTAATCTGCAACAGCAGCAATCAGAAAACTAAGTGTGTATCAATTCTCTGTTAATTTTTAATTGCTGAATAGTATTCCATTCTTTGGAAAAACTATATTTTGTTATATCTACCAGTTGATAGATATTTGGATTGCTTCAAGTTTTAGGCTATTAATAATGTAGCAATGAACTTACATATACATGTCATTATTTGGACATATTTTTGCTTCTCTTGATTGGATACCTCAGAGTGGAATTGTGAGTAACAGGGTAAATTTAATGCTTAACATTATAAGTGCTAAACTGCTCTCCACAGAGTTAATACCATTTTACCTTCCCATCAGCAATGCACAAGGGTTCGAGTATAGTCATTCCAGGGACTATGCAATGTTATCTTATTATGGCTTTAATTTTTATTTCCCTAATGATTCCTTAATGATTAATGATAAGAAGCAATTTTTCATGTGCTTATTTAGCCATTCATACATCGTTTTTGGTGAAATTTTTAGAATCCTTTAGCCATTTTAAAAATTAGGTTGTTTTTCTTCTTATTAAGTTCTTAAGAGACCTTTATATATTCTATAGGCAAGTCATTTATTTGACATGATTTGAAAATTTTTTTTTTCTAATAAGTGGCTTGTCTTTTCATTTACTTAACAGTGTCCTTTGTAGCACAGATGTTTTTATTTTGATGAAGTGCATCTTTCTTTTTTCTTTTATGCATTATGCATTTGGTGTTATATCTCTCACCCAACTCAAGGTAAAGAAGATTTCCTCTTTTCTAATCTTTCATAATCTTTTTGGATCTTACATTCAGGACTATAATCCATTTGTAGTTAATACTTGTGTCTGGTACGTGAAATAATGGTCTAAATTCTTTTTGTTTTGTTTTGTTTCTTTCTTTGGCATGTGAATACCCAATTGTCTCAGCATCATTTGTTGAACAGACTATACTTTCTCCAGTGAATTGCTTTGGAATCTTTGTCAAAGTCAATTGAACAAAAATGTAAGGATTTGTTTCTTGATTCTCAATTACTTTTCATTTATCTATATGACTATCCTTGCAGCAATTCACACTGTCTTCATTATTGTGAATTTATAATAATTTTTGAAATCGGATAATGTAAGTTGTCAAAATTTGTGTTACTTTTTCAAAATTCCATTATCTATTCTAGGTACTTTATATTTGTAAATAAATTTTAAGATCAGCTTGCCAATTTCTACCCAACCCTCCCTCCCCACTGTCCCCCAGTAAGAAAAAAGGGGTTCTGATGGTTATTGTGTTGTATTTATAAATTGATTTTGGTGGGGAGAATTGTAATCATGACAATATTGAGTATAACAACCCATTATTAGAAAAAATCTATATATTTCTTTGATCTTTTAATTTATTTCAACAGTTTTGTTGTTTTCTGTGCATGTCTTTTTTAAATTAATTAATTAATTTTTTTATACAAAGAATTTTTTTAAGATACTTAGATTATGTAAATGTTACACAAAAATGATAGGGATTTCCATATGCCCCACCTCCCACACCTCCCACAACCTCCCATATAAACATCCTTCATTAGTGTGGCACATCACCTGCAATAGATATACATATCTTGGGGCTTTGCCACTAAGCATGGACCATAGTTCATTTTGTAGACCACACTCTCTCCCACACAGTTCTGCATGTTATGTGATGATATAAAATGACCTATATCTGTCATTGCAATGTCATTCAGGATAATTCCCAAGTCCCGAAAAAGTCCCTGTATTACAGCTGCTTTTCCTTCTCCCTGTCCCCAAAGCATCCAGTGGCCACTGGCTCCACATTAATGTAATTTCTTCCATTGCGTGAGTCGCAATGTCTGTAACAGAATACCAGTAAGTCTACTCTAGTCCATGGCTCTTCCCCCAATCCTGAGGAGTCTGAGATGGTGATGTCCACTCCATCTCCAAGTGAGAGTGGGCTTATAGCCCATGGATAAGATGGATGGGATTATCTGGCCTACAGCTGCAGACTCTCTCCATTCCCTGGGATAGCCATTGTCCATCATCATCTCCCCACTAGGTGTCCTGGGTAAGTCCATTGAGCTGTAGAGTAGGAGTTACAGCTCCCACCAAGCTTCTGGACCCAGCTGTCTATGCATGAGTCTTGTATTTTGGTGGTTAAAAGTATTTTATTCTTTTCCATGCAACTATGAATTGAGTTACTAATTTCATTTTTGGTTGTTCTTTGCTCATATATGGAAATACAATTGATTTTTGTATATTGATTCTTATTTTTTTGTATACTCCTTTTTTTTAAAGATTTATTTTTATTTATTTATTTCTCCCCCACCTCGCTGTCTGCACTCACTGTCTGCTCATCTTCTTTTTAAGAGGCACCAGGAACCAAACCCGGGGCCTTCCATGTGGGAGGGAGGCGCTCAATCGCGTGAGCCACCTCCGCTCCCTGTATGTTGATTCGTTTGTTTTTTTTTAATATTGATTCTTTATCTGTCCATGTTGCTCAACTACTTTGTTACTTCTGGTAGGTTTTGTATGTGTGTGTGTGTGTGTGTTTTGTTTGTGTGTGTGGACTACTGGGATTTTCAATATATACAGGATCATATTATCAGTAAATAAAGCTTTATTTTTTCTTTCCAACCTGGATATCTTTATTACTATTTTTTTTTGGTGGGGGAGGAGAAAGGGAGGGTTATTGAACTAGATAGAACCTCAGACAAAATATTAAATAGAGGTAACAAAAGCACATAACTTGCCTTGTTCTTAAACTCAGGGGAAATCATTCAGTTCTTCATGATTAACCACATGGTAAATGTGTGTTTTTATCGGTGGCCTTTATCAAGTTATAAAGTTTGCTTCTTTTCCCATATTGTTGAGAGTACTTATCATGAATGAGTGTTGGCAGTTGTAATTTATTTTTCTGTGTCTATTGATATGATCATGTGGGGGTTTTTGTCCTTTAGTCTATTATTTAATTTCTGGATGTTAAAGCAAGCTTGAATTTCTGGGATTAATCTTATTTGTTCATGGTAAATAATGCTTTTTATATGTTGCTGGATTCTGTTTCATGAAATGTGTTTAAGGATTTTTACATCTATATTCATGGAGGATATAGCTCTGTAATTTTCTCATGATGTATTTTTCTCACTATGGGATCAGTGTAAGACTGGCTTCATAGAATGAAATTGTAAGCATTCCTTCCTACTCTCTTATAAAAACGAGTTTGTGAAGATTTGGTATTATTTCATCTTCAAATATTGATAAAATTCACTGGAGAAGCCATATGAGCCTGGGCCTACTTGTAGGAAAATTCTTAGTTACTACTTCAATTACTTCACTTATTATAAGTAAATTCAGAATTTCTGTTTTCACAGTAGTCCATTTTGATAATTTGTATGTTTCTAGGAATTTGTCCATTTTATCTAAATTTTCTAACTTTTTGGCATTAAGTTGTTCATAATATTTCCTTAATTCTTAATTTTTGAAAGGTCAGTTTTGATATCCCATCTTCATTTCTGATTTTGATAATTTGTATCTTTACCTTTTTTTTCCTTAGTCTGTTTAGCTAAAGATTTTCCAATTCTGTTACTCTTTTCAGAGAACCAAATTTTAGTTACAAGAATTTTCTCTATGTTTTGGCTGTATTTCTATTTCAATAATTTCTGTTCTGATCTTTATAATTTCCTTTCTTCTGCCTCCTATAGGTTTAATTCCTATTTTAAACCCTATTTTTTTTTTAGTTTCTTCTGCCTCCTATAGGTTTAATACCTATTTTTAAACCCTATTTTTTTAGTTTCTTAATATGATTGATCTGAGACTTTTCTTCTCTCTGATATAATTATGTAAAGTTATAAATTTTCCTCTAAGCACTTTTTACCTGTTTTCTATAAGTTTTGATATGTTTGTATTAAATTCATTTCAAAATGTTTTCTAACTTCCCTTATGATTTTTTTTCTTTGACCCATGTGTTTGTTTAACACATTTAGAAGTGTGTTGTTTAATTTTCAAATATTTGGTGACTTCCCAGACTTATTTCTGTTGTTGGTTTCTAATTTAATTCCATTGTGGTTACAGAACATGCTGTGTATTATTTCAGTCCTTTTAAATTTATTGAGACTTGTTTTATGACCTATTATATGGTCTACCCTAGAAAATGTTCCACCGGGTGTTTTCAGGAACATTTTGGAGTCATTGAGTGGAGTAATTTAGCTTGAGATACTTGATAACATTGTTCAAATCTTCTAAAGCCTTGCTAATTTTCTGTAATTTTTCCATCCATAATTGACAATAAGGTATTAAAGTCTCTAACTATCATTAATTATCTGTTTCTCCCTTCAATTCTCTCACCTTTTGTTTCATGTATTTCAAGATTGTTTTTAGATATGTAGATTTTTGTCATTGTTATATCTTCCTAATGTTTTGACCCTTTTTTTTTTGCATACAATTTGTTAATACAGATTTAAAAAGCCTTAGAATTCTGTGTACCATTTGTTTCATCCATCAATTCTGCAACCAAAAATTATCCTAAGGAGATGTTAGTGATGTATGCAAAGATACAGCAACAAGAATGTTTATAATAGCATTATTTATAATATAGAAAACATGGAACTCAATACCTCCCAAGTGAGGACTAGCCGATTAATAAACTCTAGAAAATCCATAAATGGAATTCAAT
Organism: Chaetophractus vellerosus; assembly: GCA_004027955.1. Lineage (NCBI taxonomy): Eukaryota > Metazoa > Chordata > Mammalia > Cingulata > Chlamyphoridae > Chaetophractus > Chaetophractus vellerosus. The sequence goes on from PVKH010005212.1 coordinate 20,686, forward strand.
ACAGCCATTAAAAAGGAAGAGTTGTAAAAGTGTTTTTATCAGTATAAAATGCTCTTGCTAGTGTTGACTCTTTATCATTATGAAATGTCCATCTTTGTCTAATAATAATTACTGTCTTAAACCTATTTAATATTAATATAATCATTCCAGGTCTTCTATGATTATTGTTTGCATGATGAATCTTTTTCCATCCTTTACTTTCAATTATTTGTTGTTTTGAGTATAAGTGGTGTTTCTTGTAGAAAGCATATAGAGAATCTAGTTTGATCTCACTTAATTTTCAATCTGAAACTTTCTGCCTTTTGAAGGAGTGTTTAGAGCATTCACACTTATTGCATTTATTAATGCAGTGGATTCACATCTACCATCTTCCTATTGGCTTTCTATATGTCTACTGGAGTTTTTGTTCATCTTTTTTTCTCTATGATTGCCTTGTTTTGTGTTAAATTCAAAATGTTTTCAGTATATCATTTTAATTCCTCTGTTGATATTTTTAATTATATTTTTAATTTTATTTGTGGTTGCTACAGGGATTACAATATACGTTTTCACTAATCACTATCTATTTCAGATACATACTATCTTAATCCTGATTTTATATATATATATATATATATATATATACACTATGTATATATATGCATGTGTATATTTGTAAAATTTACTTCAATATAACTCCATTTCTTCTCCCTCCTTTGTGCTATTATTTTCACATATATTACATATAAATGTTATAAACCTAATAATATAGTGTTATAATTATTGCTTTGTACAATCTTATTTCTTTTAAAGAAGAGAAGAAATAAAAAATATTTATAGTGTTCTTAATGCATTTATTAACATTTCCAACATTCTTCATTTCTTCCTGTGGATTTGAGTTCGGGTCTGATTTCATTTCCTTTTCACCATTCTTTACTATTTTCTATATTTCATTCTTTATTTATCTGAGAATGTCTTTATTTCACCTTCACATTTGCTCTCTTTCATGTAGGTTACAAGATTCTTGTATAATATTTTATTTTTCATTCTGTCCTACGAACATGTTGAACCACTACCTTCTGGTGTCTATTGTTTCTTATGAAAAGTTGCCTGTTAATCATTTTGATATTTCTCTATATGTTGTTAGTTGTTTTTCTCTTATTCTATTAAAGATTTTCCTTTTTTTTTTTTGGCTTCAACAGTTTGAAATGTTGGATCTATAAATGTATGGATCTGTTCACATGTGTTCTACTTCAGGTTTGTTGATCTTCTTGGATCTGTAGTAATGCTTCATATAATTTGTGAAGACTTAAATCATTTCTTCATTTTTTGTCCTGTTCTCTCTCTCTTCTGAAACTCCTATTACACCTATGTTAGTACACCCATGTTAGTACACCCGATGTTGTCTTACAGACCTCTAAGGCTCTATTAATTTTTCTTTTCTTTCTCTGTGTTCTTCAGACTATATAATTTATATTGAGGTTACTTCAAGTTCACTAATTCTGCCATCACAAATCAGCTGTTGAGAACTTCTAGTATTATTTTCTACTTTAACTCCAGAATTTCCATTTAAAAAAATAATTTATGTATCTTTATTGAGCATCTTTATTTTTCATTCTTTCTCATAGTTTCAAAAATTATTTATATATTAGATTCTTTTAGTTCTTTGAACATAAATATAGTAGCTGTTTGAAATCTTTGCTAAATCCAACATCTGACCTA
>PVKH010005213.1:0-22379 GCA_004027955.1 Chaetophractus vellerosus
ATTGAGGTGGAGCCAGTGGCTACTGGAGGCTCTGGGGGCAGGGAGAGGGAAAAGCAGTTGTAATACAGGGGCTTTTTCTGGACTTGGGAATTGTCCTGAGTGACACTGCAACGACAGATATAGGCCATTGTATATCATCATATAACATGCAGAACTGTGTTGGAGAGAGTGTGGTCTACAATGTGAACTATGGTCCATGCTTAATGGCAAAGGCCCAGGATATATTTATCAATTGCAATTAATGTGCCACACTAATGAAGGATGTTTATGTGGGAGGTGTGGGAGATGGGGCATATGGGAATCCCTATACTATTTGTGTAACATTTATGGAATTTAAGTATCTTTTAAAAACATTTATATAAAAAAAAAAAGCCCTAATCTTAACAGGTAGTCTAATCAAAGACATCTCAGATGATTTCAATGCAATCGAAGGGTATCACACCCAAAGGAAAAGATCAGTTTTCAAACATAATCTTTTTCTTTTTGGGTTTCATAAAATAATCTCAAACTGCTACAGGTAGTACATGGGAATCCTGTATTTTATGCATGATTTTTCTGTAAACCCACAAATTCTCTAGTAAAAAACAAACAAACAAATGGCTAATGCACTTGTAAATTGCATTGTGTTGAGCTACACAAGTAATGAAAAAATATAAATTAATATAACAATGATATTCTTTTACCCATCAGCTTGGCCAAAATTTTAAAGAATTATTAAAATATTCACTGCTGGTGATGATATGGGAAAGGAGACTTCACAATCACCTTTTTCTTTCTCTTTTTCCTTTTTTTTTTTTTTTTTTTGGAGGTACCAGGGCCAGGGATTGAACCTGGGACCTCAGATACGGGAGGCTGGTGCTCAACCACTGAGCCACATCAGTTCCCCTGAGTTGGCTCCATCATCTGTTTGTTGTTTCTCATGTCTGCATGTTGTTTTTGCTAGTTGTTTTTGCTCATTGTCTGCTCATTGTTTGTTTTCTTTAGGAGGCACCGGAACTGAACCTGGGACCTCTCAGGTGGGAGGTAGGCACTCAACTGCCTGAGCTATGTTCACTCTCTTCAAACTCACCTTTGATGGGAATGCAAATTCATAAGGCTTTTTGTTTTGTTTTGTTTTTAGAGCAATTGCCACCACCTATGAATATTTTTTATTTATTTTTAACATATTTTTTATTTTTAAAAGATACTTAGATTACATAAATTGTTACATTAAAAAATATATAAGGGATTCCCATATGACCCACTCCCCAGACCTCCCACTTTTCCCCACATTAACAACTTCTTTCATTAGTGTGGTAGAATATTTTTAAATTGCATGCTTTTTGACCAAATATTTCATTTCTAGGAATCTATCTTACACAAATACTCAAAATAAGTACAAAGATATATACAGAGATGTTCACTGTTGTATTATTTAAATTTTCCCAAGTTGGATACAACCTAAATGCCCACCAATAGGGGAGTATATAAATAAAGGTTTATTCGGGCCATGGAATACAATGCAGATATAAAAAAAGAATGAGGTATATACTCACATGGAAAACCAAGACGTTTAAATCAAGAAAGTAAATTCAAGTATTAGATACTTCCATTTACTTTGTATACACACACATAGATGGATAAATATACATAGAACAAGGCCTGATATGATACATATTTATTAACATTGGTTATCCCTAGGGAGAGCAGAAGGAAGAACGGAAATAAGGGTGAACTTTCGTAAATTATCCCTTCCACATCGCAGGGGTTAGGGATATAGCAGCCCCACAAAATGGAAAACCCATGTATAATTTTTTGGCCTTCCCTACCAGAGAAGTCTGAATTTTTTCTTTTTCTTTTATGGGGTATTTTTGTAAAATCTGGGTTAAGTATTTGGTCTTAGGCTATGTGTAGGTCAAGGTAAAGTAAAAATATATGAAAAAAATTTTAAGTATGAAATAAATATGAAAATTAAAAACAAATGAAACAATGCGAATAGTCTCGCTGTCCTGATTTTGTGATCATCAGGGTAGGCTAAACATTCGCTATATTAGAAACCATGCATGTGTCCCCAGACCTAGTTTTTCTCCCTAGGTCTGGTTTTTAGAATGCTGGTGATAAACTAAGTCTGATTTATTATATGACCATCCTGTACGGGGAATGACTGTAACTCTAGGTATCTTTGGTCAACCTTAAGAAATATAGCAGGGGGGCAGATGTGGCTCAAATGGTTGGGCATCCGTCTCCCATATGGAGAGACCTGGGTTTGATCCCCGGGACCTCCCGGTAAAAATTAAAAAAAGAAAAATATAGAAGACACGTGGGCCATCAGGCCCTGTGCACAGGTGCGCTGTCAGGCCCTGCAAGCGGGTGAGCCCCAGGCCCCATGCATTGGTACGCCGCCAGAGCCCACGAGCAGGTGAGCCATCAGGCCATAAGCCACGCAGCAGGATGATGATGTAACAGGAGAGTGACACAGGGGAGAGCCAAGACGAGACACACCGAAAAACCAGGAACTGAGGTGGTGCAGGTGGTAGGACCCCTCTCTCCCACATTGGAGGTTCCGAGGAACGAATCCCAGTGAAGACAGGAGAAGGATGAGAACAGAAGGCAGGAAATGGCCACAGAGAGTTGCCCAGCAAATGGACACAAAACAGCAAAAACGGCAGGGGTGGGGGCATAAAAATGATAAAAGTAAGTAAATAAATAAATCCTTAAAAAAGAGTATAGGGGAGGAAGATACGGATTATAATTAGTAGTAATACTTTGACGATGATCTTTCATGATTTGTTAACAAATGTTTCACAACAATGCATGGTGTTTGTGTGTGGGGGGGGGTGTGTGGTATGTGGGAGCCCTGTATGATGTTATGCATGTTTGTTTTGTAAGTTCATGATGTTTACTGAACACTTAGTTTATGTACGTTCATGTATGAATGATATACTTCAATAAATTGTTTAAAATATATATATTTCTATTTATAAAGTTAATATATATTTATTGTAGAAAATTTGAAAAGTACAAAAATATAAAAGAAAAAAAACTAGTCTCTTACTTTCCAGAGATAACCACTATTAAAATTTTTTAATCAATCTTTCCATCTGTTATATATATGCATTTTTAAATTATTTACTTTATTTACTTAATTTTATTAACTAGGTAATGCATACATGTAGAACAAAACCAAAAAGTATAAAAGCTATACAGTGACACTTAAGTCTCTCTCTCTCTCTCTCTCCCCCTTCTCCCTCTCATCTCCCGGTTTTCCTATGCAGAAGCAATCTCTATTACCAAAATCTGGTATAATCATCTGTAACTACACACACGCACACAATTATTTTGAGTCCTTGACTTATTTTCTGATGTTTATATTACCTGAACTCATTTAGATTTGATGTTTTCTACTCCTTTCAGGTGAGCAGGACCCAATCTTAACCCCTACCAACCAGCCCTCCTCGGCCATTATTGCCAACTTGGAACAAACAGGACTGCTGTAGCAGATAACCAAAGAGGGCTTCGGAAGGAAGTTGTCGTGGCATTGGTTTGGAATCATTCCTCTCATTCCCGCCCTTCTGTTAAAGTGGCAGTGGAAGAGCAGTGGAGATAGAGAATTTTCTGAAAAAATGTGTTCAGGGACTCCAGGATTTAGGCTTTCATTACCGATCTCTGGTATGCAAACAGTTGAACAAATAACTGTATAAAATTAGGTTCAAAGTCATTGGCAGTGATAAGACATTCTCACTTTAAATGGTTTTCAATGTTACTACTGACCTGTCCATGACATTAAACTCATGTTTCTAACAACCAGTTATGATGTTACCTGTGGAGCACTTCAGGCCAATCCCTCCCCCTCATTTGACCTGATGAAGTCTAAAGAAAACAGCTCAGCACCTGGGCCTTCATTATCCATTTTTTAATTCAGGCATCACCAAGTTTTCCCACCTGTGATCAGGCCTGACCACTCATGCGGTTTTTATAGTAGTGAATGAAAATAGTTTGGAAATTTCCGTCTTGAAGGACAACACCTCATGGAAAATTTTTTGAAGTGTTTATTTATTAATAGAAACTCAGTTGATTAACATTCTTAATACATATGTTCAAAGCTCTTTTATATTTCATTAAATATATTATCCTTTAAAAATAACCACTTTTCTGCCAAGCAGGGAACAGTAGGTATTGAATGCCTACTTACACAGATTAAAAACAATAACTTTTCATTATTATAGTATGTACATGTACTGCATTGAAGAAAAATTTTAAAATAGTGATAAGTAAAAATGATAAAATAAGAACATATCCACCACTCGGAGATTACCACGGTTAACACGTTATTATGTCTTTTGGAACATGTATATAAAATTTTAAAAATATAAATAATAAATATATATAGGCATAGGTATGCAACCAAAATCAAATGTTTTATAAACATTATATGATACTATATTCTATTTCTTTAAGAGTTAGATTAAATTGGCATTTACAAATAGGGAAACCAAGGCACAGTGCCATTCCTAGGAGCAGGCATCAAGAACAGTCTACAAGTACAATTTCTTTTTCTCTGTTATGTCACTCATTATATTTACAGATTATTCTTCAAAATCACCATTGGAGAATCAGAGTAACTAATCTTAAAAAACTGATAGTATACTGGAGATACTCAGAAATGTTTTCCAGTTTTCATAAAGCACAGCTCTTAATGAGAAGAAAACAGGTGTTGTTATCAGAAGCAGTTATCATTCCTTGCAAGGCCTAACACTCCAGAGAATACCCAGCACCTGCTCTTTTTCCCTGAGGAGGAACTCATCTTGATATGCAGGTATATTGACAATGCCTTAGGGTTGGGGAATAAATGCAAATGGATGTTGCCAGGCTTCAGGGCCCATCCCTACATGCTTCCTCTCTAGGGTCCTCTCGGGCCACAGGACCACATTGATATCAGTCTGGGAAGACGCTCTGGGAAGTCTTTTTAAGACGTTTCCGGCCTAGAAGCTCTCCTATGGGGTAGACTGACTCTGAGACCTAGACTGTTCTGTTTGGGATAGAGGGGGTTAGGAGATAGTGTTCCAGTTTGGTCTGTCCTGAGCAGATCAGAATACTCAACTGTAGTGAGGCTCTTCAAGACATCTGAGCCAGCAGACTCTGTTGCAGTCATAGCTTCCCCACTTCCAGGGTTTTTGGGAAGGCATCCTTGGAGTCTCCTTGGGATTCATAGATGGGCCAAGACCCCCACAGTCTGGAGGAACGACTAGAGGTATATGTCAAATCTGAGAAATGACTTTTGGGTGTGAACAAATTGCTTTGTATTAGGACATTGAGAGTGCTAGTCTTTCTCCTTCCACTGGAAGTTATTAAACAGTAATCAACTGCTCACATAGAAAGTAACAGATCTATAATTTTTCAAAGGAGAGTGAGTTAATGTGAATTTTTATTTTTGCTATAAAATAATCTATAAAAAAGAGGGTGTGAAAAGAGAAGCCATTAGAAACTCACGTTGTCTGATTAACACTAATTATATTTATAGTAAAAGGGAAAATATGTAGTTATGTGACTAAGAGTACAGTGGAATTTATCAAAACTACTGTTTTCATTTAGTCTTTTAATTTTAGAATAGTTTTAGATTTACAGAAAGATTGCAAAGATAGTGCAGACAGTTCCTGTATACTCAGCATCATTTCCACTATTGTTAACACCTTATGTTAGTCATTTTCACGACTAATGAACCAATGTTGATACATTATCACCAATTAAAGTCCGTATTCTATTCATAGTTCCTTAGTTTTTATCTGTCACTTTTCTGTCCCAGGATCCCATCTAGAATATTTTACATTTAGTCATCATGTCTCCATATTCTCCACTGATCTGAGACAGTTTTCTCTTGGTTTTGATGGACTTGGCATTTTTGAGCAGTACTGGCCAGGTATTTTGTAGAATGTCCCTCAGTTGGGATTTGTCTAATATTTTTCTCATGGTTGGACTGGGGTTATGGGTTCTTGAGAGGAAGACCTGAGAGGTAAAGTGCCATTCCCATCACATCATATCAAGGGTACATGCCATCAGCATGACTTATCACTGGTGATGTTAAGCTTGATCATCTGGCTGAGGTAGTGTTTGTCAAGCTCCACCCTTTTGTCCTTTCCATGCTGTACTCTTTGGAAGGAAGCCACAATGTACAGCCCACACGAAGGTGAGGGGAGTTAAATATCACCTTCTTCAGGGGATGGTATTTACATAAATTTTTTGGAATTCTTCTGTATTTGCCTATTTTATCCAATTTATTTAATTATTCGATCATGTATTTGTACCAGTATTTCATGGATATTTATGGTATACTTTGTATTACAATTGGTACTACTTTATTTTTTTGCTCAAATTGTTCCAACTTTGGTCATTGGGATGTCTTTCATTTGGCTCATGTTCCCCATCTTTTGTGTTTTAGTATTTTACTTTTTGGCACTTCAAAATGTTCCCGCTCATCTTGTGTGTTCCCTCTCCCAGCCACAGCATCAGCCATTTTCTCCAAGGAGCCTTGGTTCCTTTTTTTTTGGAGAATGATATTAGTAACAAAGATCTGGGTGCTGGCCTGCTGTTTGACACTGAGGTGTCATTGCTTCTAGGCTTTCTCAGTGGAGCATTTGGAAATATATGTTTATACTATCCCATGTATACGCATATATCTAGAATTATTTTTACACATCCATCTTTATCTATATTAAGATACATGAGCTCATGCTGATGTCACTTGCTGTAAATTTAAATTAAAAAGTTGGCAACAGGTGGCATCTCATAAGTGGTTCACTTCAGTCTTGCTATGATTTTATGCATCAAATTTATGTAAGAAATCATTGCGTAAAGTCCATTCTCTAGGATTCCTCTTAAGATTAAATTGCATTAAAAACACAGTTCTAGAAGGAACAAAGCCCAACATACAAGCAGAAGAATGGTAAATAGGAAAAACAGAGGAATCAGGTAGGTGGTGCAATAATCTTGCTCTTTGACTAGGTTGTAATTGTAGATATAAAATTTGATGTTTGAATATACTTTATTTGAAACTCATCATTTCTGATTGTCATTGATGAAGAGAAATGACTCATCTGGTAAAGAGAATAGTTTTAGCAGTTTATCTTAATTTGGCCTGGATGAAGCAGCCCCACCTAACAAGAGTGAACAGTGTCAGTAAAGTGCCTGTAATTTCAAACAAGTATTAAACTCCAGGTCTTTTCGTTCCTAAATCTTTCTTTCATTACAAAAATAGTGTCTTCTTTGTTAGCCTAAGCCTTTTGCAAGCCAGGTTAGTGGAAAAAGGTCTGTATCATCTTCTTGAGTGTCAGTGATATGGTCAGGGAAGGAAAAGCCCAGTATATTTCCATTACAGAAGGAGGTGATTGTGCAGATCAGGTAGCCAGGCATGGAGCTCTGAAGAAATGTTCCTTACAACTTGAAGAGGGGAGAAACGCTTGGGGGAAATTGTATTTGGCCAACATTAGCTTTATCTGAGCATCTTATAAAAATATCTGAAAACATAAACTGACAGTTAAGGAAAATGTGGGAGAACCAGTTTTGAAATGCACTAAGAGATGGTACTGAAGATATGCCATGGCATATAAAAAATCATATCCTTAAACATTTGATTTGAGAAACTTCCATTTTTCAAGTAGGGGGAATTATATGAAAGAAGGAAACTGAAAGAGGAGCCCAGGATGGAAGAATGTAATTGAGGACTTACTAAAATAAAGACCAATTAAGATTATAATATGCTTTTGAGCATGTTTTTACAGATTAAAAAGATTAGACTTTATGAACATAATAATATTCTTTTAAACATTCCATATTAGTCAGTACTGCTGGCTTAAACCATTTGCCTGTATATAGAATGTATCTGTTTGCATGCACTGGATTTATGTGCAGGTACTGGTATAGGCTATACATTTTGAGCAGGGGTTACACTGGACACAATTATAAATATATAATATCTTGGTCAAACATTTAAAATGTATATATATATATAGTTACATATCCCCCCCCCTTTCTGCTTGTTCTCTCTGTGTTCATCTTTTGCGTTCTTCTTTTGTGTCTGCTCTGTCTCCCCCCGTTTTGCGGCGATACACCGAGTCAGCTCACTGCACAGGCAGCTCTGCTCTGTTTGTGGGCGGCTCTGCTTCCGTTCACGGGCGGCTTTGCTCCGTTTGTAGGCAGCTCTGTTCTGTTTGTGGGCGACTTGCCCTGCCCTTGGCGGCTTTTTGCCCTGCCCATGGTGGCTCTGCCCCGCCCACGGTGGCTTGCCCTTCTCAAGGTGGTTTGTCTGCTTGGAGAGGCCCCCGGGAACTGAACCCGGGGCCTCCCATGTGGTGAACCAGCGCCCTATCCACTGGGCTATAGCCGGCCCCCCTAAAATGTATATTAATAACATAAAGAGACCAAAAGATAGTTTAAATTTCCCTTTGAAATTAAAGCATGATACCTTATACGATTCTATAAACATACTGCCAAACTCTTGTTCTAACCAATGGAGTAAAACTTTGAAAATTATTTTCAGAATTGATTTTATTTTGTAACTGTTCAAATCCATAGCAGAATTGTGTGTGAATTGCTGAATGTAGTTCTGCACCTAAATTTACTAAGGCAAAAGAGTAACAGAAAATGCATGGTATTGTGGTAAGTGGATGTTTAAGGAAAACAAAAATCTCATTAAAGAAGCTATGGTTGCACAAAGCACATTTCATTTCTGTTTATCAGTCTTTGGGTTCTGCATTCCTTATTTTTATGATCATGATCACTTTAATTCATGAAGTACCAATAGCCAAAATTAAGAAAATGGACAAAGATTTCAATCACGAAGAATTGGGAACAGAACATTACAATACAATCTCAAGGTATTTATCTATCTTTTGGCAACAAATAACCAGACTTTTTATAGCTCCCAATATGTGAGTTTCCATGGACAGTAAAGTGTATCTTCACCCTTCTTATATGAGTTAATGTGTTCAATAATAATAACCAGCATTTATTGAAAGCTTGCTACATGCAAGGCACTGTGGTAAGATATCAATACTTTATTGTCATAACAATTACTCATTTTACAGAAAAGGGAATTGGAGTTTAAAGAGATGTAGGTCATGACTTGTAACAAATTGTACATTTAGTAAATGGCAGAACCAAGACTTAAGTTCAAGTCTGACATGAAGAGATCTTTTTATCTGGAAGTTTGTTTGGACATTGTTCTAATATTTTCCTATAACTAAATGGGGAAATCATGCCTAAACACTGCCGGTAGTTATAGAACATAACTGGCTTGGGACCATTTGACTTGATCTTTCCCACTCCTAAGATTCCAGGGATAAAAATAAGAGCTAAAATTACTCGTAGGGGCCCCAAAAATGTTCTGGGCCAAGAATAGAGAAAATTATTTTCAAATGCCCACTGAATTACCAAATGTGGTTGCTGAGACCCTGTGTGCTAAAATAGAAAAGTCATGATAGGGACCAAATCTCCAAGTCATAAATTAGTTGCAACATTGTGTTGGTGGGGGTGGGGAGATTCAATTTTTTTCATAAGCAAGTTCTGTTCTGCTATTGAAAATCTTATTTCAAACATGCTACGACAAGTTCTGGTGAGATTTACCTGCATCTAGGCTTAAACCAACCCAGCTCCCAAGACATGGCCTGATGATAGTTTGTCCTGATGTCTTGTGAGACCTCATTTGAGGGATTTATTAGCTTAAATGTTAGTCTAAGCATCTTATATGTACAAAATCTCATGGATTTCTTTCTCCTAGCTTTAAGTAACACGCTTCTGTGTCAATCATTTGTTGATCTGTCCCTAATACTTTTAAGCATTTTTTGGACCCTTGGCACACTGCTTAATTATAACTGAAGACCTGAACCTCAAAACAGAAGGTGGCAACATAGCAGACTGTTTTAGTCAGGGTTCTCCCGTGAAACAGAATCAACAGGAGATATCTGTTAAAAATATAAGATTTTATAAGTCTCTCATGTGACCATGGGGATGCACAAGTCCAGGTTATGCAGGCAGGCTGCAAGCCAGGGGCTCCAATGAAAGACCAATGAAGGGTCCTTGATGAGTTTCTGGGAGAAGTTGGCTGTCAAACGATGAGCTGGGAAATTCTCTCTGAATGTTAAAATCAGTTCCCTTTTATGGCAGTCAACTGAATGGATAAAAGCGTCATCCATTCTTGATCCAATTTCCCTGATTGATGCAGATGTAATCAGCCATCCCTGCAGTAAACTCACTGGTGATCGAAGTCCATAAATGCTCTTGTATTACAATTAGCCCAGTGCTTGCTGGACCTAATACCTGGACACAATTACCTGGCCGAGTTGACACATTAGCCTAACCACCACACAGACTAAATGCTGTCACCCCCAATTTTTATCCATCTTGACCAATAAGTTTATAGTCTAAGCCATTTTCATACTGTAAAAGAGTGGGATTTTTGGAAGTGACTCAGGGATTATGGAGAGTGATATGAGAAAAGAATGGAGTCTATAATAAATAATGTGTTGTGCTGCCCCAATCCTCCATTTAGGACTGAAGGATTTAAACTGATAGCCGCTGGGAGTGTTGCTGGATGACAACCCCCAGCTATCAGCCCTCTGGAAATTGCTCTTCGTTGAAGAGATCTGTCTTGTCCCAACATGGGACAATGCTGAAGGGCACACCAGCTCAGTGCACTACCTAGGGTCAGCAGAGGCCTTGTTGTCACTGTGTGGCTTAACTCTCTCTGCCCGTTTCTATTGCCTGACTTCCCACACAGGTGCTGATCCCAGAATACTCCCTAATAAACTTCCTGAATGCTAATTTCTTCTGAGTCTCAGGGAACTTGCCTACAACAAAATCAATCATAGCAGTTCTGCTTTTATCATTTTTATAAATTGGATATTCATGTAAAATTTCACTCAAACCAAGCCAAATGGAAAACTTTTAAAAGAACTGGTCTAGCATTTAAACAAATGTTTCACCTAATATGAAAAATCATTATCAGGTTTTTGTGCAAGACCAGTTCATTTAAGTCAGTTTTTCCAAATCAACATCCAGGGAGTGTTTTCCTTTTGTAATTGTTTCTTGCAACCCTTAATTTGTACATTGCATTCACATATTTACTTATGTGCCTTTTAAAATAGAAAATACATTGAATTCTAAAATCATGACTATTTTTAATGTTATAGACATAAGACCTGGAAAATATATAACAGAAGCAATCAGGACAGATCAGATAAAGGCATTTAGTGGTTGGCATATATTTTCAAAAGTGGATGGAGGGACAACCAGCAAGATGGTACTAGAGTAAGGAGCTACTAGAGTTGGCTTCTGCTACAGGGCAGTTAGTAATCACCCACAGCTATTTAAAGTACCTGTTTGGGGGCTCCAGGAGCCCAAAAGAGCATCCTGCAACATCCTTAAAAGAATGGAAGGGGGAGACTTGCCCATCTACAGAGAAGATTCATAAGTAGAGCACTCCACGCCATAAAGGCTGGTGCCCATCCTCCACTGGTGGCACAAGACATCTGGGGAGCTAGTCCATGGCTGGAATTGGAAGATCCATTTCCCAAAAATGGGGGGAGGAAGAGACAGTTGGGCACCAACTTCAGCTACTGATTAGTAAATTTGGCTGGATAAAGTATAATCCTAAGAACAGCTAAAGTTTGAACCCGTCCAAGTCAGAAAGAGCCCTGTAGTCACCATTTTAACTTCAACCCCAGCATGAGGGGAAATGGGGGAGACAGAAAAATCACAGTGCTGGTAGGAACCACCTTCTTACCACCCAGAATGGATTGCATCTGTCACTTAAGCCCCAGCCCCACCTCCAGCAGGGAGGAAGCTGGGGGGACCCGAGGCAGTCTCTCTGGGAAACTCCAGGCCACACCAGGGAGGCCAGTGATCATCCTACTGTGGTGGTGCAAGCCGCCTCAGCAGTTATTGTGTGGCTGGAATTGGAAGCTCCATTTCCCAAAAATAGGGGAGGAAGAGATGGTTGGCCACTGAATGCAGCTACTGATTAGTTAATTCGGCTGGCTAAAGTATAACCCTAAGAACAGCTAAAGTTTGAACCTGACCAAGTCAGAAAGAGGCCGGTAGCCTCCATTTTGACTTGGCCCCCAGCATGAGGGGAAGCTGGGGTGATTGAAAATAAGTGACAGTAGGGACTGGCTTATTTCCACCCAGATCACACTGCAGCCCTAGCATAGGCTTCAGCCCCACCTCCAGGCAGGGAGGAAGCTGGCAGTACCTGCACAGCTTTTCCAGGTAACTGCAGGTACATTTGGCTGACACAGACTGAATAGTCAGAAGTCTGCTGGGGCAACTAAGGTCATTTTGAACCTGCACAGCATAGATTGCTGCCCACACCTGCAGCTCCATTCCCGCCCCCAGGGAGGGGAGGAAGGGTGTGGCCTACATCAATCTCTCCGGGCAACTGCAGTGGAGGCCTGTACAACTTGGATTATTACACATGGCTGTGGCTCTGTCCTGACCCCTGGCAAAAGAGAAAGGTGGGAGAAGCTTCATCGGTCCCTGGGGCAACGTGGGCAGCTTGAGCCTCCACAGCTTACAGCACCAAGTACATCTTTGGCTACACAACCAGCAAGGGAGAAAGGGCAAGAAAGCCCTAAACTAAAGAGAGAATCTGCACCCAGAATAAATACATCTAGTAAGCCAGTTGCCAAGATACTAACAAAAAACTACAATCCATCCAAGAAACAGGAAGATATAGCCCAGTTAAAGGAAGAAGATAAGCCTCCAGATGACAGAAAGGAGTTGAGACAACTAATCATAAGTGTTCAAACAAATCTTAATAAATTTAATGAGATGGCTAAAGAGATAAAGGATATTAAGAAGACACTGGATGAGCACAAAGAAGAATTTGAAAGCATACATAGAAAAACAGCAGATCTTATGGGAATGAAAGTTACAATAAGTGAAATTAAAAATGCACTGGAGTCATATATCAGCAGATTTGAGGAGGCAGAAGAAAAGATTGGTGAACTTGAAGACATGGCCTCTTAAAACAAACATACAAAAGAACAGATGAAGGAAAGAATGGAAAAAATTGAACAAGGTCTCAAGGAACTAAAGACAGCAAGAGATGTACAAACATATGTGTCATATATGTCCCAGAAGGAGAAGAGAAGAGAAAAGGAGCAGAAGGAATATTTGAAGAAATAATAGTAGAAAATTTCTCAAACCTTTTGAAGGACATAGATATCCATGTCCAAGAAGCACAATATACTCCCATCTGAATAAATTTGAATAGACCAACTCCAAGACACATACTAATCAGAATGTCAAATGCCAAAGACAAAGAATTCTGAAAGCTTTACTTATATCAGATGAAATAGACTTTAAAAGATACTAGTCATGTGAAATCTGAGGAGGAAGTCAGGGAAAAAATTCCATTTACAATAGCCTAAAAGAATAAAATATTTAGGAATAAACTTAACCAGGATGTTAAGCACTTGTATTCAGAAAATTACAATGCATTGTTAAAAGAAATTTTAAAAGACCTAAATAATTGGAAGAACATTCCATGCTCATGGATTGGAAGACTAAATATCATTAAGATGTCAATTCTACCCAAATTGTTATACAGATTCAATATAATCCTGATAAAAATTCCACTAGCATTTTTTAAATAAATGGAAAACAAAATTATCAAATTTATTTTGAAGGGTAAGGGTCCCAAATAGCCAGAAACATCTTAAAAAGGAAAAGCGAAATTGGAAGACTCTCATTTCTGGACTTTAAATCATATTACCTAGCTACAGTGGTAAAAACAACATGGTACTGGCATAAAGACAGACACAAAGACCAATGGAACTGAATTGATGGTTCAGAAACAGAGCCTCACATCTATGGTCAAGTGATTTTTGACAAGCCTGTTAAACCCACCCAGCTTGGGCAGAACAGTCCACTCAACAAATGGTGCTGGGAAAATTGGATATCCATAGCCAGAAGAAAGAGGACCCCTATCTCACACCTTATGCAAAAATTAACTCAAAATGGATCAAAGACCTAAATATAACAGCAAGAACCATAAAGCTCCTAGAAGAAAATGTAGGAAAACATCTTCAAGACCTGGCGGTAGATGGTGGATTCCTAAAGGAGATAAGAGGAGGGCTGAGAAGGACTACTCATGATTAATTGCGTAGACGTTTTAATTAACTTTACTGTAAAACTGTGGAAATGTATAGAGTTGATGGTAACACATTATAGTGATTAACAGCTGGTTTATAAATGGGAATGTGGGTGGAAAGGGTAGCCTAGGGATGTAAATGTCAATTGAAAGAAAGCTAGAGAATAATCTAAGGACTGAATAGCACAGTAAACCCAGAGGTAGATGAGAATTTTGGTTGATGGTACAGATGCAAGAGTGTCCTTCAGTGAGCTAGAGTGGATGTACATCACTATTGCTGGGTGGTGGGAATGTGGAGAAGCATGGGAAAAATACAACTGGAGTGGCCTATGGACTGTGGTTAACAGTAATACTGTAATATTCACACCTCTATACCAAAGATATACTGTGTTGATAATAGGGGAGTATGGAAAAAAATGTGCCAAATGTACATATGGACCATGGTTAGTGGTAATAATCTAATGATTATTTCACCGTCTGTAACAAATGTTCCACCATGGTGTGGTGTGTTGATGGAAGGGTGTTGTATGCAATTCTGCACATGAGCATGATTGTTTTGTAAGTTCAAAACTTCTGTCATAAAAATATATATATAAAAAAATAATAGGGTGGGTTGGGAGAAAAGTATGCCAAATGTAAGATACTTTGGTTAGTAGTAATATTTTGAGGATGCTTTTTCAGCTTCTGTTAAAAATGTCATGCAAGGTATTGGTGATAGGGTGACAGAGCCCTGTATGATGTTATGCATGTTTGTTTTAGGTTCGCAAATTTTACTATACACTTATTGTTATGTATGTTTATGTATGAGTGATACACTTCAATAAATTTTTTAAATGAAAAAAAATTGGATGGAAGGGAATGGATGTAGCTCAAGTGGTTGAGTGCCTGTTTCCCATGTATGAGGTCCTGATTTCAATTCCTGGTGCCTCCTAAATAAATACATAAATATATTGATAAATAAATAAAAAACAAATTCTTGGAGTCATTAAAAAAAAAACATGGGGATGGAGTTTTTACCTATCCTCCTCATTCCAAAAAAATAATTCTCATTAAGACTTCATATCTTAAATCAACTGTCATATTGATAAATATATTGTATACAGAAGTTTCAGTCTTCCATTTTACAAAAATTTCATTAAAAAATATAGCAGGGGGTGGATGTGGTTCAAATGGTTGGGTATCCGTCTTCCATTTGGAGGCACCTGGGTTCAATTCCTGGGATCTCCCGGTAAAATAAAAAAAATATATAAAAGGTGCGTGGGCTGCCAGGCCCCATGCGTGGGAGTGCTGTCAGGCCCCACGTGCGGGCATGCCAGGCCCTGCCGAGCCACGCAGCAAGATGATGATGTAACAGGAGAGTGACACAAAGGGAGAGCCAAGACGAGACATGCCAAAAAACCAGGAACTAAGGTGGCGCATGTGGCAGAATGCTTCTCTCCCACATCGGAGTTTTCCAGGATCGAATCCCAGTGAAGACAGGAGGAGAAGGATGAGAAGAGAGGGCATGAAACAGACACAGAGAATTGCCCAGTGAATGGACACAGAAACAGCAAAAATGGCAAGGGTGGGGGGTGTGATAAAAATGGAAAAAGTAAAATAAATAAATCTTTTTTAAAAATATAGCATTGGGGAGCAAATGTAACTCAAGTGGTTGAGTCCCAGGTTTGATCCCCAGTAGCTCTTTAAAAAAATTATATATATACCATCAACTGGCCTCTTGTAATACAGGGCACAACCAATAACAAAAAAAGTCCATAGTTTTATAAAAGTCACTGTTAAGTTGCTGAAAAGATGACAACTCAAATTTAATAAACATATGATTGCCTACATGCTGAATCTTATGAGGCTCCTGCAGAGCTCATCATACTTCAAACTTCCACTAGAGTCAAAGAACAGGAAGAAGAAATACAGCTTGGAAGCAGCAGTTGATCTTTTTTTTTTTAATTAACTAATTATTTTTTAAAGATACATAGATTACATAAATGTTACACAACAGCAGTTGATCTTGATCTTGGTTTTTCTACCCCTCTATTACATAGGAAACAACATACATATCAGGCTGTGGCTTCCTGCTCTAGCAATAGGAATGAGGAAAACAGACAAGCTCTAGTTGCTCTAAAGTGTGTTGTTGCTTTGGCAATTTCCAAACTTTGATGTGGCAGCAATTAACAGGTAAGTAGAACATGATATAGGGAGTCAGAAGAAAGAGATTCAGAATACAGGGCTATAAAAGAGTATTTTTATTAGAAAGAATAACAAAATACTTTACACATGTTATTTAACATACATGATCTGGTTTACTACACTTTCTAACAGTGAATTTATTCTGGAGGTTAAAAGACCAAGCTTTGGTACTTGAAATTAAAATTTAGTAGATGGAGCTCTATTATGAATTACTGGAAAAATATGAAATTTAGGAAGCATCAGTGGCCAGATGTATTCCAAAATCACTGTTCTGAGTGATTCTGGAGAAACAGTGATTTGACAAAGCACAACACTGAAAACACATTTTATCTTAAGAAATGAAAATGTATATGTATGTAAGTAACAGCAATATTCTTCCATCAAAAGTTAATAAACTTTCCAAATAACAGCATATATGTCACTCCACTCTCTTTAGGAGTCAAAGAAATCTAATGTACAATCTACTCTTGATCTTTGTTAATGTACTATACCGAAAGCATGAATAAATGAAGTTGATATTTTCATTTGACAAATATTTTAAATATGTAGTATGTACTGGCATTGTGTTAGGCACTGGAAATGCAATTATGAAGACATGTCTTCTGCCCTTGTCAAGCCTATTGTCTAATAGAAATGTTGACAAATAAATTATTACAATGAAGCATGAGTTCTCAGAAAGCACATAATGAGGTACCTAAACTGGATTTAAAAGGGTCAGAGAAGTTTCCTGGAAGACATGATATCTAAATTGAAGCCTTAAGGCTGTGTAGGTTCTGGTCAGTCTGTGGGGGAGGGGTTAAAGATGGTAGTGCATGTGCAGAGGTCTGGACGTGAAAGAGGATGTTTCTTTAAAGGAACTGAAAAAAAAAAAAAGGTCAGTACAGCTGAGTGTTGGAAAGGAAGGGTGGGAGTATTGAAAAAAGTATGCAAGAAGAACCAGTTCATGATGAGCCTTGTAAAACATATTAAGGAGTTAAGAGCTTATCATAATGACAACAGAAAGCTATTGAAAAGATTTTGGTCAAAGAGAACAACTCAATGTTTTAGAAAAATTACTCTGCTATAAATGGAAAATGAAGGCAGGGAGACCAATTAGGATTCTGAGATAGCAATCTAGGTGAGATGATGGTGATCTTGCCTAATTTAGTAAAATAAGAATGTAGAGAAGTGTAAGGATTAAAGAAATTTTTAGGAAGTAAAATAGACAGGACTTGGTGATTGATTATATGTGAGCAGTTGAAGAGACAGAGGAGTTAAGGTTGTCATCTACAATTTCAGCTCGAACAGTTGTGGAGAGAACTGTGTTATTTTCTGAGATGCAAAACAGGAAAAAGGGGTTTGGGAGAAGGATGCTGAGTTCCTTTTTAAATGCTGAATTTGAGGTACTATGGGATATCTAAGTGTCAGTGTTGAGCAATCAATTGAATATATGGATCTTATATTCTGTACAAAGCTCTGAACTGGAGTTGCAGTTGGCAGTGGTTAGTATGCAAATAGAAATTAAAGCCATGGGTGTGGTGGCATTGTGTAGAGTGATGAGATAACAGGCTGTTGAACTGAACTCCAAGGAACAACAAAAATTAAGGGTTGGCCAGAGAAATAGGAGTTATAAAACACCCCAAGTCTACCAAAAATCCTCAAGTCATAATTTATATATTAGATTATATTCTCCTCGGCCAAGTCTTTTATTAATAATACTAACATATATAAAACAGTATTATTTGAAATTTTCTCTTCTCCCTTCACCATGTAATGTCATAAACTGGCAACGAAACCAAACGAAACCAAACCAAACTGGCAATATCAAGAAGAAAGAATTTTAAATAACCTGAAATCAATGAACATTTGTAAAATAAGTAAGTTAAAAATATAATCTACAAACCAAACAGCCCTTGATTCTTCAATACTTAGTTTTGACTATTTTGAGCTTTCTACATTACAACAGACTTTTACTTAGGCTGTAATTTGCCCTCCAACCGATCTGTAACAGTTTCTCATTTTCTGATGCTCTGAATAGTTTTTAATGGATTCGCAGCTCAGTAATAGGCCAAAAAAAAGAATTTCTCAGATAAAAACATATGAGTAAATAGAGATATGATGGTCAGAAGATAACCATGGCCCATAATCCCCACATGAAAGAGATCTAAGTACAGTTTTGGATGGGTAGATGGGGATTTACCTTGTGTGCTTCCCTTTATTTCACAAAATATGTTCTTTTCATTTGGTAAAAGAAGATAAGGGAATGTGGCCAATGGGGTGGCTAGTCAGTGGTATGCTGGTAAATGTTTTAGCAGCTACCTCTCCAGGGGAAAAAAGCTGATATGTGGTGTTTGCCAGTTAATGTGGTATAAATACACCATCACAGCCAATTTCAAGCTACCAACTTAATGTCACTAAAGGTGGAGTAGGGAAAAACGCACATAATTGGCCCTCAAAAGCCAGTGCAAGCTGGGTCTGACTGGTGGCCAGGAATGGGAAAATACTCTGTATATATTGCAACTTAAGATATGATATGAGAGGATAGAATTCTATCATATGGAGCTTTTTCTTTAAGGAAAATAGATTTATTTATCTATAGTCAGTTTACAAATCTTAATCCTTTTCCTCTGAATTGAGGGCTGGAAGTATAGTATCATTAATATCTTAGCAGTGTAACTTCTATATATTTATTCATGAGCAATCACAATTTCTAAAATTGGTTTGTATTTTAAATTGAGATGACTGAGAATTGTTTTCAACCTAATTCCTTATCCCATGAACCAGAGATTATGAGTCTTTTTTTTCATTTCAGGATATCAGTATAATCTGCATTATAATATATTTCATAAAATAAAATATTTTATCTCCATCAAATAAGCAAAGTTTGCTTTTTTTCCCCCTAGAAAATAAGATTTGATGATATACAGTACTAACCAGGAAGATATATAGAAATAGCAGCAAAATATCTCCTTTTTTTCTGTATATAATTTAATACATACCCTGTTAACAGGAGTATGCAAGATGTATAGTATTGACAGTTTATCACATAACTACTATTAAAACTTACTTTAATAATATTTTCAACATTAGGCACTGGTGGAACCAGAGCTACAATTTACACTATATCTTTTTGCATTCCAAAGGGAAATTAAAATCCCCAGTATTAGAAAAGAATGTACTTATTAATCTTTTATGCACATATACAAATTCTCATGGACTCTTCCACTGAAAACCTCACAACTCTATTGTGCACAAATGAAAACACCTTTTCAAACAGTTCACTTATGCTGAGTACATAAAGGTTACTATAAAAATATGGTATATGGTACAGTCTTTTTTTTAAGTCAAAATTTAAAAGGTCCATATTTATATAAAAGCACAATATTTTTCAGTGCCCTCTGGTTGGTGTTTTTGTGTTTTTGTTTCACATTATTTGACTGCATCAGTCTACATTTAATGTTTTCTTAAATTAATTTTTTGCTTCCAAAGAGGAAGACAATGAGAACCCAGAGAAAAAAAATTTTTAAAAACAGGATTGGGTAGAAACTCTACAAAGAATAGTAAATGCTCTGTCATTTATTTATTGAGCTACCAAAGATAAAAATGTCCCATTGCTTCATTTTTCTTGTATTTAATTTGAATTCCCAGATAATTATCCTAACTACCATAATGTCTGTATAGATACAGTCTTTGAGAAGAGGTGTAAAGACTTCAGGTTCTCTAACAAAATCTAAAACATGACTAGAAGCCATTTTCAAGGTATATTTAAAGAAAATGCTTATTTCAATGTAAAACCCCAAAGTGCTGAATTAAGATACATTAATACAATAATAGCCAATTACACACTTGGCTTTAGTCTAAGAAGAATATTATTACTATTGGCTATTAAATTCCAAATTTAAGCATTTGGATTTATATTGTAATACTATATTTTCCAACACAGATACTAAAGAAAAATGAGCTGATTTTTTTTCTGAAAATGGTAAAATATTTCAACCTTAATATAAATCAATTTTAGGGGAAAAAAACCCATGCCAAGATAGGAAATACCTTCTTTTAAATACTGTAATAATTGTTACAAAAGAAGTATAAAATTGTAAATTTTTTCTCTAGGGAAAAAAAATATGCAGCTACTTACATACAAGAAAATATAGCATTACCATAGAGTGTAGCCAACTATGGACCTGGCCTGTAAGACTTAAAAAGTTCACAAAAAATAATTAGCACCAAAATTGTGTAAAACCTTAAATGATATTGGAGTGATCCCAAGCCAAGTGTTATATTATTAAAAAGTTACATTTTAATTTGCAAAGTTTCCCAGCAATAATAAATATATATATTTTCAATCTTTAGAAAATGTGCTAGCTTTACTGATTTTCATCACAATATAAAGGTAGTATATGGTAATTATCATTGGTTTGGCTGAGCGGGGACCAAGAACTTCTAAATATTTCCCAAATAATATGGGATTATTTAGTTGGAATGGGAGTAGGTGCGGAGTTTTTGTTTTCCAATTAAAACTTATTTTTATATCCCTTTTTCATCCTTTTTCTTCTAAAATATTTTATTGGAGCTCTTTATAAGAACTATATTACCTGACTTGAAGTCCATATCCTGTTATTTTCCCTGATCACTTTTTGATGGTGTTATTTAAAATTTTGGGGGGAATAAGGATATCTAAAGTGGGCACGGATCACAGCAGTGAAATGAGTTTTGAATAAGGTACAAATTATATATTCAACCCTGTTATAATCAAGAGTTTAATTTTAGACAATATCCACTTAAAAATTTAATTACAAAACAACCAATAGACAATTTGAAACAAGGCAAAGCTTTTTTGACTTTCATATTGTGAAATATATAAATTCATCAATTGCGTAATATGGCTACCAAATGTCAAATGACAGCTCCTTCGGCCATGTTTTACTGTTGCACATAAATAATGACAAGGCAAAGAACAGCAACTAGTCCAAGGGCTTGAAGGCCAAGGAACCACAGCATAACCCAAAAGAAAATGACTATTACTGGTTCCACAATTCGTTCTCCAAAATACATCCTTGTGAAGCCCATGTTGATAAGGCTTTTGTTCAGTTCACCAAAAAGTGTTCCCATCTTTTTGTAGTCATCTCCAACAGGCTCCCCAGTATGGATTTGTGATTCCTGAATATCCTTTGAAAAGAAAACAAGACAGAAACAAAACATAAACATAAAATGAAAAACATGTAAAGGTCTTTCAGAAAAATGACTATCATAATTTTTTACCTTACAAAGCATTGGGCATAATTCTGATAATCATACAATAAATACTTGTTAACTTAATACAATAGGAATGTTCCTTTGATTGACATATAGAACAACCATGACTGTGTCCACCTTTTAAGAACACGGAAAAAACTAACTTCCTGATTTTTGTAGAATCAATACTTACTGGAACCTCATCTACCAGAATTCTGATTTACAAGAAGGAAGGAGCTGATCCATTTCCATTCACTTTCTGGTTTCCTGAAAATGCACAAAGATGTTTGCTTAAATGAAGAATTATGATAATATTTCTCTTTTCAGTGACCATGATTTCAGAACAAAGTCTTCTTTTATGAGATAGGCCCCAAGTGCTCTGTCCTGGTAAGTCAGCTCTCTTTATAGTCTTTTGAAACTTTAAGGAACTTAGCCTCAGCAGCCTCAGTCTTGCTGCTATTAAGCAATTCTCAGCCTTTACTGCTGTGATCTTTCAGTCTTAGCCCCAGCCCATTTTCTTCTCATTGATTCAACAAATATTTACTCAATTCCTACCTTGTCTCAGATACAGCCTTTTAATTTGCTGTGATTAGTTCATTAGCAAAAACAAACAAACAAACAAAAAACCAGGAAAACACTGAAGCAGGCTAGTTTAGGGAATGGAATCTGGGACCTGGCAGAAAAGCACAGCTGTGAAACATATGACCATGGAATTCTATCTGGAACACACCGCCCACCCCTCACCCCCCCACACCCCTCCCTGCAGCCATCCCCCCACCCCCACCCCCCAGAAAGTTGCTGGAAGAACCCACAAGAATTTTCCTTGATGGTCCGGGATCAAAGAAAAGCCCTGGGT
>PVKH010005214.1:0-22382 GCA_004027955.1 Chaetophractus vellerosus
AACTCTGGAGCTATCCGCCCTGGCCATAGGACCTGGATGTCTCCAGATCCCTAAGGAGGTCCACTATTTGGGGTAGTATCTAATTTGGCAATCCATGAGATCCTGCTGAGATGTGCATATGCATTACCTCTGGGCTGGCCCCCTGACTCACTTTGAAGTCTCTTAGCCATATAAACTCATTTGTCTTCACCTTTTCCCCCTTTTATTTGAGGTCTTTTTCCAGTTGCATTGCTAGTTGGTAATTGGTAGCAATCCCTCAGTGCCAGGGAGGCTCATCCCTGGAAGTCATGTCCCATGCTGGGGGGAAGGTAGTGGTAATGCAGGGTGACTTCTGAAGCAACTAGAGCTTGCAGGGGCTGCTTACATAGGCAAGACTGTGGTAGGAACACACTTTAGAAAGATTATCCCATGTTTCCATAGTTCCTTCTTGTTTACATGAAGCATGTGTAAAATAAATTAAAACCTGCAAAATACAATACATTCTGAATTTTCATGTGTGCAATTCTTTCCCACACACCATCCTCAATGACCTTTGACCTGGGACA
This sequence comes from Chaetophractus vellerosus, assembly GCA_004027955.1. Classification (NCBI taxonomy): domain Eukaryota; kingdom Metazoa; phylum Chordata; class Mammalia; order Cingulata; family Chlamyphoridae; genus Chaetophractus; species Chaetophractus vellerosus. The sequence continues at coordinate 546 of PVKH010005214.1, forward strand.
GAGATATCAAAAATGCATCTCCCATTCCATTCTCAGGGGGTGTTTTGGTCAGCCACAGAAGTGCCTTTTGAAATATACCAAAGATTGGTCAGTCTCTATAAAGGGTATTTATTTGGGGTAGAAGCTTACAGTTACCAGGCCACAAAGCATAAATTTCTTCCCATACCAAAGTCCATGTCCTGGAGCAAGATGGCTGCCTACATCTCCAGGGTTCAGGTTTCTGGATTCCTTTGTTCCCGGGGCTGCCATTCTCTCCGGGCTTAGCTTCTGTTTCCTTCACAAGTTCAGCTGTAGACCATGAGGCTTTCTATGCATTGCGTCTCTCCACAAGGCAGCTGTAGACTATCGGGCGAACGGCTCACTCCAGCATCAGAACTGCTTCTCAAATCTCCTTCTCCAACTCTCTGCTTCTCTCAATCTGCTTTTTCAATCTGCTTTTCTCAATCTGCTTCCTCTGCTGCCTCTTGTCTAGCCTTTTATACTTGAGACCACGCCCACCAAGGGGTGGGGCTCAACGTCTCACTGACGTGGCAGTTAACGTCCTACTCATAACTTAATCATGCCCAGATGAACAGATTAGTTTACAAACATAATCTAATCTATATTTTTGGAATTCATAATTAAATCAAACTCAAACCATTACAGGGGGCATACTTTTATTCAGGTGAAATCAACATTTTCTATCCACTGTATAAAAATAAAAGGGGAGAGGTTTATAGTGCAACAATTATTTTGCCCTAGGTCTTCCTCAAAGCCTAAGACAAATTCTCCTTTCTATAGAATAGTTGTTTTAAATTAGCTGGAAATTCACAGTACACTGCTTTTTTAAAAAGGCACTGTGTCCCTTAGGGAAGGCGGATGTGAATATCTCCCACTGTTCCTAAGGTGAGGGATGTTAACCATTGTCAGATCAGAGTGGGGCAATTTAAAGGGAAAACTCTAAATGACTTGCTTGGTTTCACAGCCTCATGGACCAAACGGTACTGACATTTTCATTAAACAGGTTAAGGAAAACAATAGAGGTTAATTAATTTAGTGATGTTTCAGCTGAAATGGTTGAGACTGCTTGAGGCCTCAGGTGAGTCTAATGCTGTTAGTGGCATTGTGGCCTTGGACTTTATACTATATCACTTAAGAATGTCTGTAAACAAATTGGGATCGCTTTTGGTGTAAGGCTGTGTAGCTCACAGGGATGTGTAAAACTGTATTAGGTAATTTCTGTAAAGCACTTTAAATGATTTATTCTTTAGCCAGTTTTTTCCTAAGGGATACTTTGCCTCACATGCTTCTAATTGCCATCTAGCTAGATGATAAAGAGTCTTCAACTAAACACTGAGTGGGTTGCAGATGACTCATACATCTTTTTACTCTATGCACATAGAATATATACTTATATTCCCCATCATGAAATTCTGCCTTTCTAAATAGCATATTTTCTTGTGTGACATTTAGATATCATTTTCAGTTTGCAGAAGTGGCAGGTATAACTTTGTGGTCCTTAGAAAAGTTTTTACCATGGAGGTAGAATAATGTAGTAAAAAGCGTAGGTTTTAAAAGAACATTCAGGGTTTGACACCTGGCTCCATCATTTACTAGCTAAATTATCTGTCGCAAACCATTTTACCTGTTGAATGTCAACTTTCTTACTTGTAAAATGAAGATAATAACACCTATCACTCAAAGTTGTTTTTATGACTAAATGAGTAATGTATAGTTCTTGACATTCAGGCAACGCTCAATAAAATAAAAGATTTTTTCTTTTCTTCTTCAGACTTCATTGTCACTGGGAAATTCAACAGCAGTTTTTCTTAAATCTGCTCTCTACCAGTTAATATCTGTAAGTTAACATATATTTCACAGACAGGATGTTAAACTAATGGAAAATAGTCAAATCAAACACAGATTCCCTTAGATAATTAAATAATCCTTGGATCACCCTGTTAAAGAATACCCCAGTATGACATTAAAAGTTGATGTCATCCACCTTTTTGCCATATTTCCAAGTTTTAGATAATTTTGCTTAACTGTCCACTCTTTTGACCATAAATAATCTCTAGGGATTATTCCTGATCACACAAAAATGCTGATTTCATTATGTTTTGGTCTGATTGGTTATACAGCTCAGCAATAGGCATTAATTAACTACATATGCCTCCTTGATCATTCAGTACTGAGCAACTACAGAGGCCAGGAAATTAAATTCTTCTGGGTAATTTCATTAAGGAATATAGGATTCAATAATTTAAAAGCTTCTACTATTTTTTTTTTCTATTCCCAGGCCCAAGAAAATCTATCCATCAGATTTTACCTTCATTCCTTACAGATTCTGGGGAACTCCTTTCTTCTTAAAGTCCCCAAATATGCTAAGGTTCCAGGCCAGCCAGTAAGCTTTGTTGCTTATCATTGCTGAGGCTTTAACCATAGACAGATACCAAGTTAGTTTTCTTGGATGGTATTTGTAGGTTTCACACATAAAATACAACTCTTGCTCCATATATGATTAAATGGGACTTCTTATCAAATATGACTCTCAGGTATGACCTTTGATGAAAAAGAAGACAGATTCTTCTTGTACCTATACAAGTGACTTCATTGCCAGGAAAGATATGGAGACTCAATAAGAGTATTTTGTTCTAAATTCTGAAGGGGGCAGCGAGTGTTGGAAACCATTTTGAAAATGTTTCATTTCATATTGAAAGAGAGTTAGAGACCTGGAGATAATTTACCAAGTAAAAGATAGGGCTTCTTTATGTACTCATCAGAAAATAGATAATTAAAAATTATACTAACAGTATTCCAATCCAAATAACTACAATTACATTTCTCTCATCAGTTCATTTAGTTTTACGTAATTAGTTTTCGCTCTGTTGAAGTTTAGGTCACCAGACTGTTTTCATGAAATTATCTGCCTTTGAACAAAAGTATCCTAGAAATCCCCGCTATGTTCCCACATATATCTGACACTTGTCCAAGCAATGTCAATTTCATGCTCCAAAGCAATTACTTATTAGCCTATTCATTGAAATATCAGCAATTAAAAGTCCTGTCCATAAAATTCTGAGATTGTCCTTTGTTGAAGTCAAAATGTTTAACCAATGAGCCTTTGGGCAGTCATCAGAAGGTGACAGAAACCATCTCAATGACACTAAATGACTATGGTTAATTCATTATGACAACCAATAATATCAAAATCGAAGAGACTAAAACTGTCTATTGGGGCACAATTCATAATTATTTTATAAGAATTTGATTAATGTTTTTCCTGGGAGTAAAAACATATGGGGGAAGCGGATGTGGCTCAAGTGATTGGGCTCCCATCTACCATATAGAAGGTCCGGGGTTCGATTCCCCGGGACTCCTGGTGAAAAGCAAGCTGGTCTGCACAGTGAGCTGGTCCAAGCGGAGAGCTGGCCCATGTGGAGAGCTGGCCCGTGAGGAGTGCTGGCCCGTGAGGAGTGCTGGCCCGCATGAAGAGCTGGCACAGCAAAATTATGCAACAAAAGAGACACAGAAGAGAGATAATAAGAGATGCAGCAGACCAGGGAGCTGAGGCGCTGCAAGAGATTGAGCACCTCTCTCTACTCCGAAAGGTCCCAGGATCGGTTCCCAGTGCTGCCTAAAGAGAAGACAAGCAGACACAGAAGAACACACAGAGAGCAGACAGCGAGCACAAAACAACAAGGAGGGGGATAAACAAATAAGTAAATAAATCTAAAAAAAAATCCCTTAAAAAAAAAAGACCATATTATGGGAGCAGATGTGGCTCTAATGGTTGAGCTCCCACCTCCCAATGGGAGGTCCCAGGTTCGGTTCCCAGTACCTCCTGAAAAAACGAAAACAAACAACCAAACAAAACAAACAAAAAAACCAACTCAGAGAAGCTCATGTAGCAATGTAGTTCAATCCCTGGCCCTTGGTACCTCTAGATAAATAAATAAATAAATAAACATATTATGGACAGTGAGAGTATTGACAGATCTCCAGGGCCTTTCACTCATTTTGTAATGTGTACAACCTTGGAAGCATGCATGTGAATAATATTTTATCTATAAAATTTATTCTTCAATTTGACCATCCTTCTGATCAGTTTTCACAATAGCATTAAGCTAATTAAGAAATGTGGAACATATTAAAAAATAACAAACAAAAACAATTATTTTGAGTATAAGTTTTTATAAGTCAAAAGAACAAATTTTCATTAAATTCCAGGGGTCCTCTGGGAAATTTCAAAAATTGTTTCATGTGGGAAGAACATCCTGAACTTTTTTCCCCCTAAATTTGGTATTGGAACTTGGGAAAGCAAAATCAAAAGAACTATCAAAGTGCATTAGGTCATGTTTTATGGCATGATCAGTTGTGCCTGATAATCAGTAAATTGGCTACTTATTAAAGTGTCAATACAATATTTCAAATAAACATAGAAGAAGGTAGCACAATTGAAAGGAATCAGCTCTTTCAGTAATGAAGAACATTTGTGTTCTTGTTACTTAATAATCAAGGACTTGACAAAGTTGGCACAAAAGAGAAAACTATTTTGATGGAATGTGTCATTTCTACCATGTAGGCAGATGGCACAGAATGTAAAAAAAACAGCCTTTTACTGCCCCTTATTAAGAGATGACCAAACAATTCAAGATAAACTGTCATTTTAACATATAAAAAAACCAAATTGTAGTTTTACATTAATATAATATTTAGCAGTAAAGTATTCATGAACTTCCTGCCCTGTTTTTTAATTATCTTAATGTGGTGGTATGGAACTGTATATACCCCCAGAAAATCATGTTCTTAAAGTTAATCCATTCCTGTGGGTAGGATCTTTTGGTGAGGCTACTTCAGTTAAGTTGTGACCCATCTCATTCAGGATGGGTCTTAATCCTCGTACTGGAGTTCTTTGTGAATGGGATGAATACAGAGAGAGAGAGAAAGCCAAGGAAGCAAGAAGCTGACAGCAATGAAACTGGGAAGAGAAGGGAGGGACCAGCAGACACCCCCACATGTCTTGCCATGTAGCAGAGGACCTAAGGATCACTGGCAGCCAATCCTCAGGAGGAAAGCATTGCCTTGATGATGCCTTGATTTGGACATTCTCATCGCCTCAAACTGTAAGCTAATAAATTCCCATTGTTAAAAGTCAACCCATTTCACGGTATCTACTTTGAGCAGTCTAGCAAACTAAAACACTTGAAAATAAGCTCATCAAAATGGAATGGACTTTGTAAAAATTTTAATACATTTCATTGCTTCTTTTGAGACCCGTTATTTGTAGTTGAGGCAAATAAAATACATTTTGCAAACCTTTAATAACTTTCTATATCTATTCAAGATGTGTCTTACACAATCCTTTTTTGCATTCTGTAAGGATCACTCTCTTTACTTTAAGACAAAATTGCTTCCTTTCCTGGAAAACAAATAAACAAAAAACTCTGAACCTTGCATTCACAGTAGTACTTTTCTGCCACTATTGCTCTAGCACAGTCTTAATCACCCACATAAATTATAACTTTCAACCAAATTAATTAACTTATATTTTGAAGAGAAAACCAGAAGATAGGTCATTGAGAAATGTCTATCATACACAGTGTTTAGTAAATTAGCAAAACTCACAAATAGAGTCACAGACATCCATTTCATATCTTTTAAAATGAGCAAAACGAATGTAATTATTCACACAACTTACAAATCTAGCTACCACAAGAAAAAAAAATATATATGTTGGGTAACCAAATTTCAGTATTCTATTTTGCTTAGAAATTATCTAGGGGTCCATAATTAGCTATTAAATAATTTGGTTTAAGAATAGTCCAAAGTCATAGAACTAAATGAGTATCTTGGGCAAGTTGACATATTGAAACTTAGAAAATCATTTATAAAAATTTTAATTTAACAATTTAGACCATTTGCATCTACATAGCTTAATGATTGGGATGGAGAACTGAGATCCTCTGTATCAATTTGACTAAACTATTTGTTCTAGGAAATTCTTGCCCAGGAATATAGAGCTATAAATCAATAAATAATTCTACTATTTGCTTCAGGAATTTTCTGAAAATCAGTTTGTCCATATAGCTTGTTCATCTGGTCAAACAGCTCTCCTATCAAGATAAAACATAGTGTACCTGGCCAAATAGCTAGCTTATCAAAGAATGTTGATTTTCAAGATTCATATCAAAAAGCTGGCTCTGCTATGTCCACCAATTCTAAACTATTATGTCATGAACTCTACCCAATCTCAATCAGTTCCCTGTGTTAACAAACCTGCTTTAAAGCCCTCAAGGCCAGCTCCTCAAGCCCTATAGCTCTCCTACCCTAACTTCCCCCTCTTGAGACAGTACTAGGAGCTCTCCAGATGGCGTTCCACCTTACTGCAGTAGGTCAAATAAACTGAGCTTTGATTACCAATATTCTGGTGGCATTTTGGGGAGTTGACAGTTGATAAATTCAATGTAATTAAACATATAATTATATATTCTTCACAATCCTAAACATTATTTATGAGAAATTTTAGCTCACCTAACCAACAAACCTGTACCAGAGCTTTAGGAATTTAATCTGTCTCTTCATGAGAAGACAAATCCAAATCAAATATGTATGTGAGTGTATTTTATTTATTTATAAATAAATATAATTTATATTTCTATAATACATATCATTTAATAGTATTTACAGGCAAATGTATGCAATACATTTATATTTATACAACCATGCTTCTGACTTAGATATTTCTATAAGAATATTTTAAGCCTTGTATTAGGACTTCAATTTCTTTATTTCCTGAGAAATTTGGAGATAGTAGAGTTACATCAGTGATTATTTTTCTATAGAAACCAACTAGAATGGAGCTCTTTAAATTTGGAGTATTTATATACTCTAAGAGGTAGGAGTATATAAGAGGAAAAATTTCAAATTCACACAATGAGAGGTAAATATTTTCTTCAATTTCTTATACACAAATTCACTGAGAGCCTGCAGCTTCAGTTCTGCTACCTCAATCATAGGTCAAAAGTAAACACGGAGGGGAGAGGATGTAGGTCAAGCGGTTGAGCACTTGCTTCCCATGTATGAGGTCCCAGGTTTGATCCCTGGTACCTCCTAAAACAAGAAAACAATAAAATCCAACTCTCATTGGGGAACAAATGTGGCACAGTGGTTGAGTGCCTGCTTCCCATGTATGAGGTACTAGGTTCAATCCTTGGTACCTACTAAAAAAATGTAAACAGAACCACTAGTGCAGATCTCAAAGAGATGTTCTCCTTTCAATGAGCACAAAATGTTTTCTTGATTGAGTTGAGCTCACAAATAATTAAATAAGCCAAAAAAGGCTAACAAACCAGATTCTCTATCATCTGCCACCCCACAAAGAACAGATCACCATTAGCTTAGACTATAAAAGCAGATTCCAAAATATTGCTACCACCAATGAGGAATAACTTGTTGGCTGTGCACAGGATGCTACCTTGACTATGACATCAAGACTGGACCAGTGATCCAATATAGCCACTGGTCCCTGGGCTTAGTTGTGGAATTAGACAAGATTCAAACAGCTGGCCAAGAACCAGAAAAAATAAACAGAATTCCCATGGTGTACTCAGAGAACAATTTTGTGGACTGTTTTAGTATAAAATAATTTGTATGGGGAGTAAGACAGCCAAAGGGGCCATGCTATTGTTGACCTTGAAGGTTAAGAAGTGACAATGTGCCATTGTGACATAAAATTTATAAAACTTCCATACAGATATAAAAATGAGCATAAGTTAAAGAGTTTACCTAGTTCATTCATAAGTAAACTGGTGTGGTGTTACAACCACTTCAAGGGAGAATTTTTTAAAAAGGTGCATTTATGTATTGGAAATATTGGTCTGACTTCCTCGGACTTCACTTAGTGAGTAGATCACAACACCAAGAGCTTTGGGTGTACCATAAGGGCAACTGCTGTGGGAGGGTTGGGAGAAGGGAGCCAGGGTGGGATCATCTTTGTCAGGGATACCTCAGGGTCTTCTGAAGAATAGCAGTTAGAGTACAAGGGGGACAAGTTGTTAAAGAAGAGTTAGTCTGGTCACTACTGTAGACCTGGAATCCAGAAATGAAAAGTTCCCTTTTACTCAGCTTCCTGTATTGTATATTATCTTGCTTGTGTGTGTTTATTTTCTAGCTCCTCCCACAAGAACAAGGAGGACATCAAAGACCAGGTGGTCTTACCCAGAGAAGGAAGCATCAATAGCCAAGAGAGAATCACAAACAGGTGGCCAATTACATAAGGTTTCAGCAGTCTCATATTTTTTTCCTTTTTGTCCCAGATTCCAGAAGCCCTAATATCAAAAGTGATGGGGAGGAGGTGTGAAAAGAGAATACTAGGAAGAAACAGGCAAAGAAAGAGAATAAGATTAGACTGGATTTTTAATAACTGAAAGTGACCCAAAAGCTTTGACAGTACCCTGAGTTATTGTGAAGAAAAATTGAATAGTGCAAAGTTGAAGGCAGTGATGAAAAAAAATAAGTGTTTCATGTTTGTTTCCCCACAGAGTTCAAACTATAAATAAATGCATTATGAAGCGGTATAAGTCTGTTTGGTGTTAATGCTGTGAAGCAACTAAAATAGTGAGATAGAGACTAACTATGAAGATGGGCATGGGCGGGGTAACTTAGCAATGGTGACCTAGGAAGGCCTGCCCACTTGGGTTAAGAACTTCCATGAGGAGAAAAAACCACTCATCCCAAACTCTGGGACAAAAGCATAAATGGTACTAAGGTAAGACTGAGAAAAAAGATCAGTGTAGCTGGAGTATGATTAGTGAGGGGAGCTGTGGTAGAAGATACTTCTGGCAAAGTGGGCAGGCGCCAGGTAACAGGAGGCCTTGTATTCCACTGTAAGATAGTTTGATGGTAACTTCCCTTTCCTCAAAAATTTTTCCATGCATTTTCTTGGCCCTAGCTCCCATGGAGAAGAGTCTAGAAATGTTAATCTGATTTTGTTTAATGGATCACACATACCGTGTAATTCTAAATAGCTCTGGTCTCTGGGGTAAGAGCTCCTAAGACATTTTATGTTTGTTCCCCTATGATCTCATTGCTACTATATATAGATAGTTATAAAAACTCATTTGTGTTATTCTACTTTTCATCTCACTCAGGTCTTCATATCCAAGGATTAAATCCTTGTCCATCATGTGTGTGCACATTCTTATGTAGTTGTAATTGACATCTAGGTTCTGAATGACTTATCTGTTTGCTACAAGATCGAAATGATGAGTCCAAGTGTTGATATAAATAGTTCACATTAATCTAGCAGAGAGAAAAAAAAGTATGTCTATTTATTTGCTAGTATATAGAAAACGTATAGAAAATAATGAAAACATGGCAGCGAAATGTTCTGCTCTTTTATACTTATGGTTTAAACTCTTAAACAGGAAACCTTCAACTTGGACTTAGCTTTAAACTCCAGAGATAGAAATCTCTGCGAGGAACAGCAAGTATCCTCTCTCATTAGAGGGCAGTTGTTCCCTAACTACGTTAAAGAATGCGCAGGCTGCACGAGACGTGTGCTTGGCCCCCTTGCAGCAATGTTCCTGGCTTCTTCTCTAATATGAATTACAGAGCCCTCAGCACAATCCTTAAACTTCTACCCGTGACACTTATGCAAATAGTCACTCTGAATCCAACCTGATACCTTTTAGTTAATCCTGGAACATTAAGTACTGCAGCTGTCTCATGGAAGAAACAGAAAAAAATTTCTGTTCAGTATGGAAATAACTCTATAAAGCTCATGATAAATGAAGGCTTATGAATAGTATATCAGTTATTGCAGTCATCATTATAGCAGTATATTTCCTTGGGTTCTTATGGGAAATTACTTTCTTTGGCACATTCTTGGGAATTATTTCCTGTGTTCCATTAGCCCTGCGGGATGACATCCTAAAATGACGGATGCAGTTCTATTGTTTTGTTAAGAGTGCTCGATAACTGCTCTTAGGTCTCCTTGTTTGAATGCATATTATATTCCCTTTGAATATTATCTGAGAATATGATTCATAGCTTGGTCTTAATGTTTTCAAGAAAAATCACTTAATGAATAAGAAGGAAGCTTGTCCTGGTGTGAAAAGCGTTAGACAACAGAACGGGTAATCTTTGTTCCAGTCCTGATACCACTGCTAACTCTGTGGCCTGTAGCAAGTTACTTCCACTACTGTGTCTGTTTCTTCATCTATAACTGATTTTAAGATACCCTTCAGTTTACATTGTCTATTATTCTCTTATTTTTCCGTATTTACTATTAACTAAGTAACAAAATCCTGTTGGTGAGACAAAGATATAATCAAGTACAAAAGTTAGGGGGGGAAAGTTAGGGGAAAAGATATAATCAAGTACTCACTATCTAATCTAGTATATTAGTAAGAAGTCTTGGTTGCAAACAATAGAAGTCTACTGACTAAATTAAACAAAAATGGAGGCTATTTCTAAAGATGTCAGGGGCTCTCATAACCATTCAGAGGCTAGGTAAGGTGCCAGACGTGGGAGTGGGGAGGGTTCCAGAGAGCTCTGAAAAGGTGAGAAGCAGGAAGCAGAGCCACCATGTTTGGCCAGGATTCTCCTGTTATGTTCCATTGCTGTATATGACTGCCAACGACTCCTTCTGTTGTTGCCTCACTTGCTCAAGTTCAAAGAGTGGGAAGAGAGTGTTCAATGAACTGAGGTTAGATCATGTGCTCACCCTCTGGCTGGATTTAGAGATGGGAGCCTGAGAAGGACATACACAAGAGGGGAAATCATTCCCAAAAAGGAGGTCAGAGTGCTGTTAGGAATCAGATTGGCTAATGTCAAATGTCCAATATGTGCTAAGTCACAGCGCCTAGAGGAGAAAGTTCAGTGTGTACTGGAATTATCAAGAGACTTTAAGGAAGTGGTGGCCTTTGAAATGGCATTGAAAGATTTGGATAGATAGAAGTTGAGATGAAGTCGATGAAGGGAGATGAAAAATGCTACACCAAAGAAAGAGAGAAACAAAGAAAAACCAATTTAAGTCATCTGAATTCAATCTGTGGGACGTTCAATATTGTTCTGAATCAGCTACATCACAACCCTTGGTTCTCAGAGGGGTTTTAGGCTTACTCATGGGGAAGAGTGCAGTGTAACGATTGACACAGCCTCTTCTCTAAACCTAGCAAGATTATATATTCTCCTCAAAGATCATTCTCACTCTTTTCCCAAAGGCATAGGCACATTCCCCAAGAGACTGAGGAATTTATGGTTTTTCAGTCTTCCCCACCCATTCAGAAGATACATCATCCCCTAGATCACGGGTTCTTAACAAGGGGTCTGTGAGCTCGAATTGAAATTCAAAAAAACATTATTCTTGTGGGGACATGTTGGTGCGGGTGTGATATATTTATTAAATAATACACAATATAGTGTAGACTTAATAAGGGGTCTGTGGTTTTCACCTGACTGGCAAAAGGGTCCGTGGAACAAAAAAGATTAAGAACCCCTGCCCTCCATGATAAAAACAATAAGAACTAAAAGTATATGTCTAAAAGGACCAAGAAAAGGTACATGAAACTGCATGCTTTTGTTACAGATATCACTTATTATTGATGTAACTAATTTTCTTCCCCCTTTCACCAAGGTTTAATTGATGAAATGGAATAAGGTGGCTTAGATGGTGATATTGCTTATGGTTTCTAGCAACAGAAGCATACTGTCTTTCTACAGGACTATATGTCCACGCGTGGCAGGAGTAATACTTCATTAATTGGTTCCAAAGGCTATTAATGACCAACATGACTTCTGTGACTGAGGTGCTCACGTTAATTCTCCTTCCCCCACAACCTACAGCAGTGAGAAGCTTGTTGATCTTATTTCGTTTTTCATGGAAAATAAAATCACAGCACCTTTTTATAAAGGTAGGAACCTGAGAACAAGTGAAGACCCACCTATCTCCTTGTTTCAACACTATTTCAAATAAACATGTTAACTGGCTTCAAAAGTAACATTTTCAAAAACATATACTGGGGGATTCCTCTGTGCTGAGCATGCATATTAGGGCCTCAATAAATACCGCTTGATTTAATTCAAAATCCATGTGGCAACTGATAGAGAAGTGCTTCTTCATGTTGGCTGTCATGAAATTACATTATTATTGTTTGTGGAAGTCCTGTAAGGTAGAGCTCTCACTTTTCCCCAGAAACAGTAAGAAAAGTAAACAACATTCTAGATAACAGGGGTAAACATGAATAAAGTGTATATAGAGTACCCTATCTTAATGATGGGTTTGTGAACCTGTCTACTTTCTCATGTTCAAGTCAGAGAAAAATTGCACAGAAAAAGAAATCTTGTATTTCCTAATAAAAGAACAAACATTAAACTGGAAAAAGTATGTAAGTCTGGAATATTTTTAAAAAGTGTTATGTATTAGCTTAGTGTTCCTTGAGTAGAGAAGGAAGGACAGTGGTTATTGACTTCCCCAATCTTAAATTTCATTTTTCTTGTTAGATGTGACAATTTATTTAAGTGTAGCTGAGAAAAACAACATAAGTGCTTTTCCCCCCAATTAGATGTGAAGATTATGTTCTGTTTATGATAAATTCCTATGCATAAGGGTGATTAGCATGCCAACAATTAACAGGCTGCTACCCTTAACACTGGTGCACAGAAGCAAGAGAAATGTGACAACAAACCCAGCCTGAGGCCAGGCCAGCAGCTGGCTCTCTTGACACCTCATAGAGCGCTGAGGGGCATGGGGGTGGGGGGTGGTGGGGGGCTTTACTTTAGTGAATTTATCATAGTAAATGGCCTGGCTTTGAGTTTGTCTAGGTTTGGAACCTGAAGTTTTTGTCAACTCACAAGAATGGATCAATTTCTCAGCAGCAGATTCACATAAACTAAGCTCCCAAGATTGATGCCTAAAATTGAGTGCCAATTTATTAATTTCTAATGGGAAATATAGTGGTCACACTGATGACCAGTTTATTCCCTTCCTGTGATGACTGAACATGAGATGTCAAATTATAACCTGAATCTTGCTTGATGAACATGAGATTAGAACAAAGGGAACTGGTTAAATAAATATTCTTTAACTGTTAATGCATCTCAGGACACAGTCAACTTTACTGGCCTAAGAGACTTTCTTCTCTCTTTTATATCCCTTTTTATTATTCATCGTGTGTTAAGTCTAACCATGTAAGGTTCATATTCGCTTATTTCCCAGTCCTAGGGAAAAACGGTAATCCTTCTTGAACTGACCTCAGAAGAACGTTAAATTCTGCTGTGGGTTATGTTTGGTTGGTCTCTAGACTGTTGGAAACTTATATTTAATATACAATTTCAAACTTCTTACTTCACGTTCATTCATTTTCATTTCATTCATACTGACCTGTGCAGTAAAGTCCTATGTGTGATGTGAAATCAGATGAAGAAAGGATTTCCCAATGTCCATTTTCACATTCCCCACTGCCAGCTCTGCAGCCCCTCCTGGAGCAGCGCGTGCTGAGGCCTGTCATCTAGGCCATGATTGGTACTTGGGTGCGTGGGTATCAATCATTCTGAAGAGTGAGCTAAACCAGATGTAAGTCCAACTTGCCCCGATTCATTTATACTATGCATAAAAATGGTGGCATTCCTTCCACTTAATAAAGCACACTTTAAAAGGATTTTGTCCTTTTGTTCTGACTTAGTTGATTCCAGTGCAGAGAATCTTTGTGGATGGGATTTTCAGAAGATATTCAAGGAAAAACAGAAAAATGAAAGAGGAGTCTCTGAGGTGAAACAGGGATGTTCCTGGTTGAAGGAGAATTCCTGACACAGATAAGGAAGAGAGCAATGAGTTCATATTTCTGAGAAGAAAGGCATGAAGAAGGGAACCTGTTTGGAAGGTAGTCTCCCAAATGCAGTAGAAAGAAAGCACATATGCTTAGAAGTCACAAAGACCTCTGTGTTTACATCCCAACCTATCAGTTAGGAGTAGAGTAATGGTGGACAAGTTATTCAGTGCTTCTGCTTGAGTCTCATCAATAAAATGATGGAAGAAGACATCTAAGTCACAGCATGTATTATAACATCAAACAAGTTCACATGAGCAAAGCTCCTGTCAAGGTGCTCAGACCACTGTGGCACTTCACTGCTGGCTTCCTTCTTCTGAACACATGATGTTTAATTGTAATCAGGTGAAAAAAGAGCGTTTGTGGGATAATAACCTTTTCTTCCTCATTGATTGAAAGTTTCTCTTACCTTAATGTGATTGGCCTGGTAAAACCAGAGAAGAGCTCTTTCACGCCTTGTCTGCAGACATCCCTGCCGGCAATCTCTTTCCCTGATTCACTTAGTGTACTTACCCTTGCTGTGATCACCCATGAGGGAGGGAGATTGGTTCAATTCGGCAATGAGGAAAATATTTCACTGTCCTACAGAGGCAGTAATGGCCCTTCTGCCCTTGGGGAGAGAGATAATAGGGGTTACTGAGTTATTTGGAAGTTTTGTCTGTATAGTTTTGCCCTTTCCACTTTTGCCCATTTGTGTTCTTGTTGTTGTTGTGCTTCTTAAGGGTGGCCAATGCGGGGTCTGGAGATGACTTAGTTACTGTTGTGTTGTCATTTATTCTTTAGATCTTTCAAATGAGTCTGGTGAACTTAGCTTTTAGTTTTTTTTAGAATTAAATAACTTCTTGATCTTTTGCATGCTTTGATTATTGTGCTCCTTTTTTTAGGGTTCTGAATATCATAAGTACAATATTAGAGTGAACTGTCAATTTCACCAAGGAGAATCAAATCTAATCTCACTAAACTTGTTTTTCAAAAGTAAGAGCTAAAGCTATGATTACCTGGGGGCTCAGGGCATGAAATGAGAATAAGAAAAAAAAGAGTATAAAATAAGGCAGAATGTTTTCCAACAGGAATATAGATATATAATTAAAATGATTTTCAACCTACAGACAGCCTAGATTTGACTATATCTGGGATGGCAAAGGACAATGAAGACCTTGTTTCTTTGACTAACAATGAAAGCATCTAATTAAGAATGACATATTTTCAGCAGTAATCTCCTAGATTGCAAAACCAATCACATAGAAGATATGTGAACAGAGTACGGTTAATATGTACCTATAAAGAAGTCTAATTTGGCAAATGCTGATCATTTGATATTCAAAGAAAAGGTAGTGATCGCTAAAGTTACTATATAGGCCACAAAGAAGTCACTGAATGTTTGTAGTTGCGTTTAAGATATAGAAAATTCTGGTAAAGCTTTTCAACTTGTGCTTAATATATTGAGTGAATCAGAGGTGAGAACTGTTCTAAATCAATAACCGACATTCTGATGTGATTTTTATATAATTTCTCAGGATGAGAAATAATGCAATGTGATTTCTAGGCGAGCCCAGATAACTTGTCACCCTGTTCTCTCAAGAGAAAGGATGAACACATGGGAATGAGAAAAGGCTACCCATTTGGGATTCTATTGCTTTTCACATGTTCTTTCCCATTCTGTTTGCCTCCTCCACCACTTTCTCACCCCCTGCTATTTCTCTCACCACCAGCATGGCAGAGGGAAAAAAAGGTGGCTCTTGGTACATATTGGTGATTAGTATACATATTTGTACTTTGAGCAAGGTTTTCTATTTTTATTCATAGTGCAAGAGTGCACATGGAGCAGGGAACTTTTTCTACAGTTCTAGTGGGCCATTTGGCTGGAGGCTGACTGATATCCAGCTGAATTTAGAAAACATTTTTAGGATGACCTTTAAATGTGTGGCTTGATAGATAACTAGGACTCCAATTTCAGAAAGTCACCCTGGCAAGGTGGTTAAGGAATAATCTCTGGATACAAAATTCTAATTCTACATCATTTTAGTTATGGAACTTTGGGTGGATTTCTTAACTTCTTTGTGCTTCAGTTTCCTAATTTGTAAATGGGGATAATAATAGTGCCTACCTGATATGCTTGTTATGAGAATTGAATATATTAATAGGTGTTTTGGTCAGCCACAGAAGTGCCTTTTGAAATATACCAAAATTGGTCGGTCTTTATAAAGGGTATTTATTTGGGGTAGAAGCTTACAGTTACCAGGCCACAAAGCATACAGTTCTTCCCATACCAAAGTCCACGTGTTGGAGCAAGATGGCTGCCAACGTCTCCAGGGTTCAGGCTTCCGGGTTCCTCTGTTCCCGGGGCTGTGTTTCTCTCTGGGCTTAGCTTCTGCTTCCACCACAAGTTCAGCTGTAGACCATGAGACTCTCTGCGTTGCGTCTCTCCACAAGGCCAGCTGTAGACTATCCGGGGATCGGCTCACTCCAACATCAGAACTGCTTCTCAAATCTGCTTCTCTAAATCTCTGCAACTCAGATCTGCTGCCTAGCCTTTATACTTGAGACCACACCCACTGAGGGGTGGGGCCCAGTTAATTCCCTTATCATAACTTAATCATGACCAGATGAACAGATTAGTTTACAAGAATAATCCAATTTATATTTTTGGAATTCACGATTAAATAAAACTCTGAAACCATTACAATAGGTAAAACATTTAGAACATGCCTGACTCATAATAAGTGCAATTAAGTGTTTGCTACCAGAAGTCCACAATCCCTTATTTGCCATTCTAAAATTGAAAAGATCAAAAACAAAATTAACACATATTTCATCAAACTCATTTAGTGTCAAGACCTGACCTGAACTGATCTACAGGGATTTATAGGCTTTGTTTATCACACTTAGCGTGAATACTTGTATTTATAATTGAAGAATTATTAATGTGTTTGATTAAGAGCTGCTGCTAGACCCCCTGGGATTATTACATAAGATATCTGCAGTGGTTTAAAATCTAAGTCATCCTGAATTCCAAAAGACATCAGACTCCAAGGGTATTGACTAGGACTCAGTTGACCTGGGTTGCAATTATTTCATCTGATAAGATAGTAGAGCCAATGTTGCTTTTTTTTGGTGGGCACAAAACAAATGATTTGAAAATGTGGAGGCTTGTCTAACACAGCAGAGTTCTATAATACTGTGCTCCACCAAGGTTCGGGAAAGTATCTGGTTACTCAGATATTCTGATTAGTATATGGTTGATATGTATGTAATGTATGTGGATTGCAACTTTTAAAAGAGTTCATTAATTATCATCAACCTCCAAACTTTACTAAGTGTAGCCTACATTTATTGAGAACTCTCTGTGAGCCAAGTACTGTGCTATGAGATTTACATGAATTTTCATTTAATATTCTCAACTCTCTGAAGTAAACTTTATTTTCCCATTTTACACATAAATAAATTGAGAGTGCACTTAGCTAGTCAGTGAGACTCAAATCCAAATCTTTAAACTCTAAATCTCATGCTGTGAAAGATAAATTGTTAATTTTTGATGACTCAGACATTGTGACCCCTGACATTTTTGTGTTCCAAAGGTATCATTAAAAACAGTAATAATAACAGATAGCATTTATTTTTTAAAATTTATAGCCTTTACTATATGCCAAACACTGTGCTAAGAGTAGAATCATAATTCAGCTGTGAGCAAGTGCCAGTTAAAAGGAGTTGATTTGGAAGTGGATGTGGCTCAAGTGGTTGGGCTCCCGTTTACCATGTGGGAGGCCCCGGGAATTGAACCTGGGGCCTTCTTGTGTAGGCAAGCCGGCCCACATGGTGCAGTGAGCTGACGGCCTATGTGGTGGGGCAAGCTGGCGCAGCAAGATGATGCAACAAAAGGAGACAAGCAAACACAGAAAAACACACAGCAAATGGACACAGTGAGCACAACCAACAAGGAGGGATAATAAATAAAAATAAAATAAATCTTTTTTAAAAAAAGGAGTTGTTTCAAAATGCCTCAACAATTATTGTTTCATTAAATTCATTACTCTATGGCGAATGATTTAGGATGCGAGATGAATAAAACACAGATCTTGATTTTCAGGAGATTATAATCCCAGGTAAAGTGATTGCTCTGGGGATATAATATATCCTTAACTTGTCGCTCTCAATTTAGAGTTAACATTGTATGAGTTCACCAAAAATTTAGAAACCTTACACCCGTATAGTTCTATTATTCCTTGATCCATCCTTTACAATATTATTGTCATATGTGTTAAATCTAGCTACATTATAAACCCCACAAAACACTTTTGTGATTTCTGACCTAAACACTTAGAGGTATTTTAAAGAGATTAAGTGGAAAATAGCATTTTATATTTACCTGTATACTTATATTTTCAAGTTTCTTCATTCCTTCCTGAAGATTTGATCAAGATTGAGTTCTCATCAGGTATCGTTTCTGTTCAGCATGAAGAATTTTACTTAGCATTTCAGCACATCTGCTGGTGACTTCTCCTGGTTTTCTTTTATTTAAAAATATAATGATATCACTTTAATTTTTGTAGGATATATTTGCTGCATATAGAATTATGGATTGACACTTTTTTTTCTTTCAGCATGTTAAAGAAATTATTTCATAAAATTCTGGCCTCCATAAGCTATTCGTTTAAATTTAATATATTAATCTTGTTTTTCATTTGTTTCTTCTTGTCTTTGTTCCCATTTCCCCACTTTCTTCATTTGAATAAAAGTGTTTTTTATTATTCTTTCCATTTCTTAAATTATTCTTTAATGATTAATCTAGAGATTACAGCATGCATCCTTGACTTATTACTTTCCATATCAAATTAAAGTCTATCTTAAATTGTACTTTTACTACTTTCTGGATGGACAATGCAAGAATCTATCAAATATTTTAACTCTATTAACTCTCTCCTTTTGTGCTGTTGTGATATGTTTTCTTGTCCATGTATTTTAAATCACACACGATATTATTATTATTATTATTATTGTTATTTTTTTAAAGATTTATTTATTTTATTACATATCTCCCCTTCCCCCCCGTTGCGGCGACGCACCGAGACTTGGTCACTGCTCAGGCACGGCTTTCCCCACTTGTGGGCGGCTTCTGCTTCTATTCACGGCCGGCTCTTGCTTCAGTTCGCGGGTGGCTGGCTGCGCTCCATTCGCGGGCGACCTGCCCTGCCCGTGGCGGCTTTTGCCCTGTCCGTGGCAGCTTTTTGCCCTGCCCATGGCGGCTCTGGCCCGCCCATGGCGGCTTGCCATTCTCAAGGCGGTCTGCCTGCTAGGAGAGGTCCCCGGGAACCGAACCCGGGACCTCCCATGTGGTATGCCGGTGCCCTATCCACTGGGCTATCGAGCCGGCCCCAAAACAACTAATATTTATTTAGATTTACTTACATTCTGAACTTTTGGTGCTTTTTCTTTGTTCCTGTATCACAGTGGTTCCATCTGGGATCATTTTCCTTCTAATTGAAGAACTCTTACTAGTATTTCTTTTAGTACATGTCTATGATGAATTCTCTCAGTTTTGTCTTTTTGTGTGTGAATTTTTAATTTAATTAAAAATTTTTTTTCCAATCTGGTTGCATCATCATCTTTTTGGTGCATCCGTTGCTTTGCCACATGCCTCTCCAGGCTGTGTGGGGGTCTTACACCTCTCAGCACCCTGCAGGCCTTGGACGCCCTTTCTCTTTTTTCCTTTTTCTTTTCTTTTTTTACCAGGGGGTCCTGGGAATTGAACCAGGGTCCTCCATTTAGTAAATGGGAGATCAATTGCTTGAGCCATAGCCTCTCCTCAATTTAATTAATCTTATAATAGCTTTGTTGAGATATAATTCATATACCGTAAAATTGGTCCTTTTTAAAGTATGCGATTCAGTGATCTTTAGGTATGTTCGGTCTTGTGTAATGGTCACCACTATATGATTTTAGAATATTTTCAGGATCCCTAAAAGAAATCCTGAACCCATTATCAGTTAGTCCCCATTCCCACCAGTCCCTAGTGACCAGTAATCTACTTTTTGTCTTTATAAATTTACTATATTATGAACATTTCACCTCAATGGAATAATAGGAAATGTGGCTTTTTGTCTGGATTCTTTTACTTAGTATGATATTTTCAAGGTTTATCCATGTTGTAGACCTATAAATACTTCATTCCTTTTTATTGTCAAATTGTATTCCATTGCATGGATGTGCCACATTTTGTTTATCCATTCATCAGCTGAAGTATATTTGGATTGTTTCTACCTTTTGGCAACTGTGAATAATTCTGCTTATGAGTATTACAAACAAGGTTTTTTGTTTTCAGTTCTCTTGGATATATACCTAAGAGTGGAATTGCTGGATCATATGGTAATTCTATATTTAACTTTTTAAGGAACTGCCAAACATTTCTTCCAAAGTGGCTGCATAATTTTACAGTGCCATCAGAAATGTATACAGATTCCATTCTCTGCATATCCTTGTCAGCTCTTGATATTGTATGATGTCTTTTTATTTTAGCCATCCAAATGGGTATGAGGTGGTATCTCATGGTGGTTTTTATTTGTATTTCCCTAATGACTAATGATGTTGAACATCTTTTCAGGTACTTATTGGTTAATTGTGTATTTTATTTAGAAATGTCTATTCAAATCCTTTGCTCGTTTTAAAATTGGGTTGTCTTTTTATTGTTGCAAGTTATTTATGTATTCTGGGTACAAATTCATTATCAGATATATGATTTGCAAATATTTTCTCTTATTCATTAGGTTATCTTTCCACATTCTTGTTGGTGCCTTTTTAAGCACAGAAATTTTAATTTGATCAAGTCCAATATATCTATTTTTCTTTTGGTTGCTTTTGCTTTGGGTGTCATATCTAAGAAGCCATTGTCTAATCCAAGGTCTCAAAGATTTACATCTATGCTTTCTTCTAAGAGTTTTATGGTTTTAGCTCTTATGTTTTAGTCTACATTCTATTTTGAGTTGATTTTTGCATATGGTGTGAAAAAAAGTGTCCAACTTCATTCTTTTGCAAGGGACTATGAGGTTGTCCTGACACTATTTGTTAAAAAGACAATTCTTTCTCCATTGACTTGTCTTGGCACCTGTATTACTCAGCCAAAGGGGTGCTGATGCAAAGTACCAGAAATCTGTTGGCTTTTATAAAGGGTGTTTATTTGGGGTAGAAACTTCCTGTTCCTGGGCCATAAAGTGTAAGTTACTTCCCTCACCAAAGTCTGTTGCCATGTGTTGGAGCAAGATGGCTTCCTCTTCCTCTTAAGGCTCTGTAGTCCCAGCTTCTTCCAATATCAGCTGTAGGCTGGGATACATCTTGTCTCTCTCCCAGGGCTCTTTTTTCTCCAGGCTCAGCTGCTCTGCTCTCTCCACGAGGCCAGCTATAAACTAGCAGGTGAAGAGCTTATCTCTCTTCCGGGGGCCTCTGTCATATCTAATGGAGTCTTCTCTCTTTCCTCATGTGTCTGCTTCTCTGTGTGTTTACTTCCCAGGGTTCCAATATCATAGCTCTAACTGTCTCCTCTGTCTTGTCATTTTCTCTGTGAGTCCCTACCCACCAAAGGACCAGGGACTCAACATCCTACTGACATGGCCCAATCAAAGCCCTAATCATAATTTAATAAGATAAAAGTGAAACCTCTGAATCCAATACAATCTAATATGCACAGTGGAACAGACCAGTTTACAAGCATAATCCAATATCCATTTTTGGAATTCATAAATAATGCTACAACACCCTTGTCAAAAATCAATTGATCAGGAAGATGGCATTGGAGTAGGCAGGTAGGGCTCAATTTTCTCACAAAAACAGCAGAGAAAGGGCTAAAAGCTGTCTGAGGAACCCTTTGGGGATCAGCAGACTAGGACAGTACTGCACAACTCCCAGGAGGGTAAGGGACAGAGAGATGAAGAATCTGAAACAACAAACATAAATTACTAAACCCCCTCAATGCCCAGGAAGAGCTCCTATCCCCCACTCTCAAGACATTAAACCTGGATAAAACCTCTGGCTCATT